>MU227176.1:398990-416019 GCA_018584345.1 Thuja plicata
AAAGAGAGATTTTAATTAAATAAGATAAGATCATTTAATTAAAAGATTTATTTTAATTAAATAAGATTATTTCATTTAATTAAAAGGGATGTTTTCTTTTAATTAAATAAGATTATTGATGAAATGAACAAACCTTAGGAAATATTGAAATAATTGAATTAATTATGATTTGATCAAGGAAATTGATTTGAATTGAAAATGTTGCAAAGCATTGATTCAGGAATTTGATAAATTGATTCTAGTCATTGTATAAATTGAAGAATGGGGACCCATAGTCTAGGCGACCATTTTAGGGTGCATACAATAGCATAGCTTAAATGTAAATGCATGTAAACAAACATTGAAACATTCATGAAACTCATATACTCGTGACACAAGTATTTGGTAACGCAGAAACCCTTGTTAGAAGGTAAAAGTTGTGGTGGGGATGAAACCCACAAAGCTTCACTATCTGTAGAATGGAAGGTTCTTGCTAGGGCTACAAGTTGTGATCACTTTTGATGATCTTATCCTATTATGAGTAAAATTTTAGACTTGTTAAGTCTACTCGGTTAAGATATTTTAGCAACACAATGTATGTGCGCACTCGATTAAGAGATTTACAATAAGACTGTTAAGTCCACCTTCTTGAAAGATTTTTTCTGTTTGCTACAATTTTTAGAGAGTAGAAAAAAATATAGATCACCTAATAGCTTGCAATCTTGAATTGTTGATTACAGATCCATTAAGTTCACAAAATGTATATCACCTATTTTGATGGATAATACCTTTGTTCTGCTCAGTAGCCTTGTATGTAGTTCTTGATAACTAAATTCTTCTTTATCTGTCCTTCTGCATGAAAACCTTTTTCTAATCCATAGATGTCCTTGGCAGCTACAATCATCATGTTCTTGATTGATTATACATTTATTTATACAAGATTTTGACCTAATTAGGTTTCACGCTTTTCTTGAAAAACTCTAAGATCAAAGATTTACAACTTGACCTTGATCTCTTAGTTTGAATGAATACAATTAGTTAAACTAATTAAATCCATCATTTGCACTTTTCTTGATCCATAATAAATGGTTGTCTAGCTAAGCATAAATCTATTTTAAAGACTAAAGTGCTTTAGCTGTCGTGTAGTTCAGATCCACTTTTCCCAGTGAAAAAATTGTCTCTCGATTAGACTGGTGCTCAATGATGTCTTTGTGTAATCGTGCTCGGTTATGTCTTTGTACACTGGTGCTTAGTGATATCTCTTCTTGGTTATGTCTCTGCTCAGTTGATATACTATTCAGTGTTCAAAACATTTCAGTGACCATTGCACTCAATGAATGTTGTTGCACGGTGATCTCTGTCGCTCGGTAAATATTGTTGCTCAATGAATGTTGACCGACCGACCAAAATTGTATGCTTGTATACTAATGACAAATTCTGATCCTTTAAGGATTATCAATCTCCCCCTTTGGCATTAGTATCAAAAACTGATATGTACATTGTATATACCAAGTGTTTTATCTTTGTAATGAATCCCCCTATGTGCATGCATCGATACATGTTTCTCCTTACATGTTTCCTCTTATGAATATGTACATGTTTCCCCCTTTTTTGAAAGTAATGACAAAGATGTAAAACTTACAGCTTGTCAAGAATGTGCGAATGAGATTGCTTAATGGATTCCATCAGCTTTTCTCATTTCTCCTTCAAGTGCTCTAGGGTCATTTTCTCCAAGGTGAGTTGAGTGTGCATGTCATGGATGCTCTCTTCTACTGACATCTCTAGGGTGTAAATTAGAGTCTTTTCCATAGTCGTGTGTGTCATCAACAATGTGATATTTGGTAGTAACCTGGCTTGAAGCTCGGTTACTTCATCTTTGATTTTTCTTTCTTCCTTTTGTATTTCTTATCTTAACCATTTAGATTCAACTAGCTTGTCATAATGTTGCTTGAATGCATTTGGCTCGGTTGAAAGACTTTGTGCACTACCTTTTAGATCTTCATTTAACTTAGCTATTTGTGCATCATGCTTGGTAGTGAAATTTTCAATAGTGCATAACTTTTCAAATAAGGTAACTAATTTAGAAATAATAGGTTCTAATGTAGTTACCAGTTCAAATAGTTTCACCTTATTTACTGCCACTTCTTGGCTGATTTTCTTTGTTATCCTGTAGTGATACTTTTCTTCTGCTCTTTCCTCAATGACCTTCTCAGCATCTACATTTTTTTGTGTGATTTCATTGGTCAGAACTGCAAGTTGATCAATGATAGGTGCATTTTGATCAATATGTGTGTCAGGAACTATCTGCAATAGAATATCCTTCGTTGTTTCTAGAACTTGTGTATTTTTGTGTTCCATTTTGAGCTTGTCCTCTTGTACTTTCCTTTTGCATAGCTCCCCATAATTTTTTAGTGACTCAGGATCAAGTGTTCTTGGATCACAATCGGGTATGTTTATGATCTCATCAAGTGTGACAGGGGATTTATTTTTCTTGTTCTTCTTCTTCTTCTTCTTCTTCATAATTTTTCCTTATGTAGGGGAATGAGGTATGATAGCAAGAGCCTTTTTTTTATTGGTTTCTATCATTGATTGCTTGGGAGGTGTGGTGCCTTTGCTAATTTTCTCATTCAGTACATGTTGGTTGGTAGTAGATGTCTCTACTTCAATCTTGTCCTGACTTGCAGCCTTGTCTGCCTTTCCACTATCCTCGGTGGGTGCATCACTATGTTTGTCCTCTCCACTTTTATCTATCTTCTCCCCTTGCTCCTCACATTTTTCCATCGGTGTGTTTGTTTCAGGATCAGGTGATGTCTACTTTATTTCAGTCATTATATTGATAGCTTGTATAAATAAAGGCATGTTACTTGGTACAAGTGCCTGTGAAATATTTGTAGTGTCATGTTCATTGGTTTTCTCGGTGGCAACATTGACATATTCATCAACCTTGGGATTATCATCATAATATCCATGAGTGATATCTCGTATTGTTATGTCAGGTGTTTCTCCTAATAATTGCAATATTTGAGGAATATCATCCATGGCCTTACTTTCCTCTTTGGTCAAGTCAATCAGATTTACATCCTCTGTGTTAATGATGAAAATGTGCTTAGGGCTCGGTGTGGCCTCATTCTCCTCATTGTGAGAAGTCTCAGTTAGAGCCAGTATCTTCTTGGGTGGATGAAATATTTTGGTCCAAATCTTATTGCTTTTTTTGTCAAGATCTTCTAATTTATCTTGCAATACTTTGTATGCTCTGGTTTTAGCAGATAACTTCTTTGCATAATCTTTAATTATTGAGTCAATTTCTTCAAGTGTCAAATTGGGCATGAAATTAACTAGAGATATCTCTCTCATTTGTTTCTCCATGTGTAATGCATATGTCCACCCTGCTGATATTTTAACTTGTAGCTCTTGTGGAATATGAGTGCCAAATTGTAGAGGTACATATTTGTAAGCTACCATCATCTTGATGATTGCTTCTTCTATTTTATTTTGGTCCTTGGTAGACAAATTTACCCATTTTCTACTCTTATGATGTGTTATACTGCCTATTTTGATGTTTGAATCTACAATTTCATCAATTGTCTTTGGTATTTTGGCCTTTTATGCTTGGATTCTCTATTCTCTTTCTGCTTCTGCAGTATCATCCTTGTCCTCTATTCCTCTTACATATCTCTTCCTTTGTCTTGGTGTTGGTTTCTCAGTTGAGGATTTTCTTTTCTGGTATGTTTTCATTATGCCTTTCTTCAATGGTGGTGAGTCTACTTTGGTTGTTTTTCTCCTATTTCTAGATGTGGTTGTTACATTAGTAACCTTTGATTTCTTGGCCTTTGTTGGCTCTGCATCTAATTTAGTAGACTCTAAATCACTTAATTCTTTACCTTCACCGATGGATGACTGTTCCTTGGTGATGTCTTCTATTTGTTCCAACTCTTCATCGGTTATCAAGAGTTTCTTCTTAAGTGTTTTCACCATTTGTGTTTGCTTCTTCCCTATTTTCTTGACTACTAAACCAGTCTTTATTCTTGACTTGGATTCTTTATATGTTCCAAATCTTCTTATATATTTGTCGATTGGTTCATTTAGTAGGGCTTCAATATCTTTTGTAGCCTGATCTATGTCAATTTCATAATCCAATGGTGGTAACCATGCTATTCTAGGGTTGGCAGCTTTGATGAGTGTAGTGTCAGTGTCAAATACAAAGCATATCTCATCTTTGTATTATTCAACCAATTGTCTAGGAATTCTCATCCTCTTCTGCATCTTATTATTAAATGTTGTGAAGTAGCCATCCAACAGTGGAATGAAATTATCTCCTAGTGATTTAATGTAATCACTAATCTATGTTGTTATCAGTTGGTTTGTGTCCCAAGTGACATTACCGACTAAAGGAAAGAAGTTTTGGAAGTAAAATAATGTGCACATTAATAAAGAACTAAAATTACACATGTATTAGATCAAGCTGATCTAATTGTTCTAATTTTTTCTTCCAGATGTTTCAATAGCAGCTTGACTAGGTCAAATTGCACACCTTTCTTTACTATCTTGTATGTCGTGTCAACTGCTTCACAAGAAATGATGTTCATTCTTCTTGATTTAAATATCTTTTATCCAATCACATATGCACTGAACTTCATTTTTGGGTCGGTGATATAATTCACTTTTAGACCTTTGTCATCCCATTTGACTCTAGTTAGCTTCTCAATCTTAGGACGTCTAGGGTGCCTTACAAATTTTGCCTTCTCAGTGATTGGGTAACCAGTCACTGCATGAATCACATTCTTTTTTATTACCTTAGGTTCATCTAACCACATTTTTCCATCATGCACTTGGCTGAGCACAATGCGAATCCATTTTGTCTTGAATTCTTTTGGGAATAGTAGGGAATTGGTTAACCCTTTAACGTCAATGTATTTGTACTCATCCTTCAAGTTTCTATCCTTGCATAGCTTCTGATAAGCTTCTTCAAGTTCAACGTCTCCAATCTCTGCAACTTTGCAGTGAATGTATGCTCAGATATCTTTGACTAGCAAAACCCTAGGTGGGATACTTGAAATGCTCCCTTGTTGTCGGGTTGAGAAGCAACCTCAGGACAGGACTTGTAGTTTGGTTCTTCACAGGTCAAGTTATTAATTAGAGAGACCTTCTTGTCCTTCGCCATCTTGATTTTTGAGGTTCGGGAAGTGGTTGTCATTGTTCATAAAATTAGGGCTTGTTCGCAAATAACCTGATAGCTCGGTAAGTCTAGATACTCACGGGATGCTTGTTGACAATGCTCGTGATCTGTTGGAGTTTCTTTGAATGTGTTGTGAATTTCTCTGCAATGTGATCTCTTTGAATCACTTCTTCACTCTGTAATATTCTCTTAAATATTGGGTAAATAAATGAGTTCACGTTTTCCCTTTTTATAAACAAATATGCCCTAAGTGATGCATTAAATGCTTCACCTACCACTCAGTTTACAAAGCAGAGATGCTCAGTTAACACACCAAGGTCTTTAGCTTGGTGAGTATACAATACTCAGTACAAAGTGTCAACTTGGTAGTCTTCCACATGTTTACCGATGATGCTCGATATATAGTGTCGACTCAATTGTCTACCATATGTTCACCGATGTATAGTTTATGCTCGGTTCATATTTACTAACCAGACTAGATTCACATAACATGCAATACCATAGTGCATCTTCATTCATGCTAATTTGGCATATTCTCAATGAATATAGGAACTAATATTAAATACAGCTTTGTAGAGTGCAGCTCCATAGTTACTTATATTACCTAGGTGGGGGTGGTGGAATCACCTGATCCATTAGATGAGGTGTCACCAATTGTAGTGCTTGGTCCAGCATTATCATTGTTTGAAGCTCTCCTCCACATTTGATTTCTCATTCTCCTAAGAGAATCAATAGTATTTCCATTTCCAAAAGTGCTTGAATTTGTCACTCAGTCTCTACAGTCCTTGCTTAAGTGACCAACCTTATGACACTTTAAGCATGTCATTCCAGTGTTTGTCCAGTTTCTAGATCTTCTTATCCATTTTGTCATATAGTTAGTAGCTATATGTCTATATCTACCACATGTTGTGCAAATTACCCAAGTGTTGTAATCCCAAACATATGCATTACCGACTCTTCTCGGTTGATATGCATTTTCTTGTTCTGTAGGTTTCTAGACTTACTTCATCCTTTTCCTGCATTCATGAGATGTGTGGCCATGTATGTTGCAAGTAGAAAAATGTTTTTCCATTTAATATTTCTTCTTTGGTTTTTTCAGCTTAGATTTACATTCATGTGCTTTGTGTCCATGCTCTTTATAGTTATAACAATTACCTATGAATCTGGATGTAGTTTTAGGAATACCTTTTGCTTTTCTCTTGCAAAAATTTGATGTGTGGCCTGGTTTTCAACAGTGATTACATGAACGCTTCTTTGGTCTTGGATTTATGTAGGCATTCCTTTGATCAGCTTGGTATGATGATTCTTCATGCTCAGTATACCCTAAATCGGTATTTTTTTTAGTCTTCTTTGTCCATTCAGAAATTCATCCATTCTTTTTGTATTATCTTCAGCTTTCTTGATCATATCATTATGTTGTTGTTGAATCTTTACTTCATGCTTCAATTTTTCATTTTCTTCTCGAATTTTCCATTAAGTTCTATGTTCACTCGGTTGGCCTCATGAATCATAAGAACTATTTGATTGGTGATCTCAATGTGATGTTTATTAAGTCTATGTATCTCAGATTCTTTCTCTTGCAATTTTTGAGTAATCTTTCTCTTGTCATCAATAGCCAAAGTTCTTTCTTGTTTAGCTTGTCTTGCATCATTCATAACATCAATCATCCTTACCATCTGTGTCTCTTGACCGATTTGCAGTAATTTCACTTGTTCAGTCAGATGTTGATTGATTTCATTTAGATTTTCAATGGTTCCTTCAGATGTGTCAGATGTATTACCAGATCCAGATCCAGATGAATCAAATACATCAGGTGTCTCTTCTTCATGATAGTCAGTTTCATTATAGCGAGATGCCATGACTTTTCTTTCAGCCAATAAATCTTTCATTTTGATTATTTCCTCTTTGTATTGTTCAAAGAAAATTTGTATTTGCAACTTCTAATTCTCAATATTTTTATCAAGCTTATACCTTTCCATTGTATGATCTTTTCTCTCAAGTGTTTAAACTTTTCAAAATAAGAGATCTAGCTCTGATACGAATTGTTGGAATAATGGAAGGGTGTGTACTGAGAGGGGAGAGGTGAATCAGTACCATTAAAAATTTTATCAATTAATCTTTAGTACTCTTAACTTGCATAACCAACCATTGTTGCTTTTCTACTTTATACATGTAATATCATAGCTTAAATGTAAATGCACGTTAAAAAACATTGAAACATTCACGAAACTCATATACCCATGACACAAGTATTTGGTAATGCAGAAACCCTTGTTAGAAGCTAGAAACTGTGGTGGGGATGAAACCCACAAAGCTTCACTATCTGCAGAATGGAAGGTGCCTACTAGAGCTACAATTTGTGATCACTTTTGATGATCTTACCATGTTAGGAGTAACATGTTAGACTTTTTAAGTCTACTCAGTTAAGATATTTTAGCAACACAATGTATGTGTGCACTCGGCTAAGATATTTATAATAAGATTGTTAAGTCCACCTTCTTGAAGGATTTTTTCTATTTTCTACAGTTTTTAGAGAGTAGACAAAAATATAGATGGCCTGATAGCTTGCAATCTTGAATTTCTAATTATAGATTCATTAAGTTCACAAAATGTATATCACCTATTGTGATGGATAATACCTCTATTTTGCTCGGTAGCCTTGTATGTAGTTCTTGATAACTAAATTCTTCTTTATCTATCCTTCTGCATGAAAACCTTTGTCTGATCCATAGATTTCCTTGGCAGATACAATCATCATGTTCTTGATTGATTATACATCTATTTATACAAGATTTTAACCTAATTAGGTTTTATGCTTTTCTAGAAAAACTCTAAGATCAAAGATTTAGAACTTGACCTTGATCTCCTAGTTTGCATGAATACAATTAGTTAAACTAATTAAATCCATCATTTACACTATTCTTGATCCACAAGAAATGGTTGTCCAACTAAGCATAAAGCTATTTTAAAGACTAAAGTGCTTTAGCTGACGTGTAGTTTAGATTCTCTTTTCTCGGCAAAAAAATTATCTCTCGATTAGAGTGGTGCTCGGTGATGTCTCTGTGTACTGGTGCTCAGTTGTGTATCTATACACTAGTGCTCAATGATGTCTCTTCTCGGTTATGTCTCTTCTTAATTAATATAATTTTTGATTCTCAAAACATTTTGGTGACCACTGCACTTGGTCAATGTTGTTGCTCGGTGATCTCTGTCGCTTGGTGAATGTTGTTGCTCGGTGAATGTTGACTGACTGACCAAAATTGTCTGCTTGTATACTAATGACAACTTCTGATCCTTTAAGGATTATCATACTTGACATAATCAAAGGGATTAGGGTTATGACAATGCAAATCTATAGTGATTACCATTGGAGCAATGGACATATAGTCTAGAACTTCAACACCTGCCACCTGTCCCACTAAGTAATAGGAACATTTCATGTATGGCTCAAATAGATCAATACTAAAATGAGGTCCATCTTCATCATCAAGTGGAACCAATTTCCTATCTAGTTTGGGCCTATGTAGTGGAAATACCATTCCTTATATATTGTATGTAACCTTTCATATTCACTCTCCAATTCTTTAAGGTTTATGAGATAGTCTAGCAAGTCATCTAGGTTAAAAACTTCTTTTACTGAATTCTTTGATATATGTACAAATGGTTGTCCCTACAAGTTGCACATTTCCTTTTGTTTTGGGTCATAATAGCTTGCTCACAATTTGAGGAGGTCAACATTGTAGAACTTATGGAAAGACATGTTTTTAATTAGTGCCAAAACACTTAGTCATTCATATGGTTACAGTGTTGACAGAGCCAACAGATTGAAGTATTACCCAAGCTAAGCAGTTGCAATGTCAACCAAGGAGTTAATTGCAAATAGTATCACTCGAGTCACAATGTTACCCGAGTTGCATACCATCTTTGAGTGATCAATGTGGCCCGATATGTCAACCAAGTGCCAGAGTTTCTAGTTCATTGTGTGGCCCAACTGTCAGTATATCACCCGAGTGGATTATTGGGTCACCCAAGTATCAGCATTGGGCCGACTTAGTACATATTGTTTGATACTAGTTAATATGATAGTAGCTGACTTGTAGAGGTAATTGATTTGGATAAGGTATATATGTAAGATATTTTGTTTATCCAAAAAAGAATGTAAGAATGAAGATATGAATCAATTACAGATGCAAATATGAAGAGGCAGATTGATTAGAAGGCTACATCAGTATAAAGGAATAGCAGAGGCTCATCTATCACATTTAGGTGGTCAGTATTACTTCAAAGGATCTTATTCATCAAATCAGAGTTTCATTGAAGATCATTCACTAGTTCATCCTAACAGGTGTATCAGTCAAACCCTTTAACCATGTGAACCTTAAAGTCCTTATCAAATCTCCTAACAGAGTGCATACTTAATTATATTGTATAAATCCTTTCACAAGATGGACCTAATAGTCTGTATTTCTCCTAATAGGGAAAACCATCAAAAGTGATCAATAGTAAGCCTTAACTGGCCAACTTTATTACTACAATTCTAAATCTTGTGGGTATCATCCCCACCCCAATTTTACTTTCTATTTGGAATGTTTCTGGGCAACCAAATATTGTGTCAAGTGTTATGAATGTTTTTTTTTTAATGTTCCATGCATGCAATTAGATGAGTCAATCTAATAAAGGATAAAAGTGAATAAGCTTTATTGGTTCCTGATTCACCCNTGAATAAGCTTTATTGGTTCCTGATTCCCCCCCCCCCCCCTCTTAGTCACCTAGCCTGTAATATATTTCCAACAATTTCTATCAGAGAAAAGGTTCTCTTATTAGAAGTTTAACAGCTTGAGAAAAGATCAGAGGCAATTGAAATATACAGACTGGAGAAAGACATTGAAAATGAAAAGATAGATCTACAAGTGGCCATGGATCAAATTAGAAAACTCAAGGAGAATCTCTCTCATTCCCTGAAAAGAAGAAAAGAATTAGCAATGCAAATGAATGACAAAGGTTACATAGAAGAAAGAATTGAATATTTATGCAAAGAAAGAAGTTCCAAAGAATCTGATGCAACCATTGAAGATCTACTTGCAAAGAATCTCAATTTACATGAAGAAGTCATAAAGTTGAAGAGAGAACAAGAAATTCATTCAGTCAGAATATGTGAAGTCATGGAACAAAAGAACCAAGAAAAAAATGACAGAGAAATGGCACAAGGAGATAAAAGATTTATAAGTACAATATTAGAGGAAAAAGAAGATGAAATCCATCATTTGTCACTTCAGCAAGTAGATATGATAAATCAACTCAATATTGAAAATCAAAAAGTTATCAATCTAAGGACTAAAAATGAAACTACAAAATGATCTCAATACTAAAAAGCAAACCAATGAAAGTATGATGAATTAACAAGTAAGAATGAATCAATTGACAGAGAAAACTCAATTCAGACATTATGGATAGAATGGATTAGGTTATACTGAAAAAGGTGAATCCTCACAACAAAGATCTCAAAAGAAACCTAATTATATTAATTGTGGCAAGTTAGGGCATATATCAACTAAGTGTTGGAGAAATGGGAAGTCAAAGCTTAATGGTAAGTGCTACAGGTGAAACCAACATGGACATAGGGAAAGTGAATGTACTGAGAAACCTAAGTTTGAAGGAAAATGTTTCAATTGTAACAAACAAGGTCATAAGTCTTCCGAGTGTAGAACTAAGAAACGGAACCCTGCTGAACAATTAGATAAAGAAATTTTTGGTTGGGCTTACAACACATGGAGCAGATGTCATTGTGGTGAGTATGGGCATGTTGGTGCAAATTATGCAAAGACTCACCTCTGAAAAAGGAATCCTACTAAGAGATGTTATGTGTGTAAACAACTCTCTCATCTAAGAAAGAATTGTATGAGTAGAGAAAATGTGGATACTTGTTTTGAGAAAGGAAAAGAAAAAGTTTCTAAAATCAAAAATCAGATGATTTAGTAGTGGGTAAGGAAGTCTCCTAATAATTCAAACCAAAACAATGAAGGATCAAATGCCACCCAAAATAGTGAATTGGGTGAATCTACCATCTCCGAATAAATATGTGAGACAACTAGAACTATGCATACAAGCCATCATACATCAGTTCTAGATATTCTAGCAAGTCCAAATCTGCATATTGATGCACTGGGACACAATATTGTTCTAACTTAGTCATGATCTCAATTACAACCGAGTTACTCTGGCTTAACCGAGTCAAGTCGGGTTGTATGGTTTCAAAGATGCAAAGTTAGTTTTTGTCGAGCTTTCAAGTAAGCCTGGGAGAACTACCCGAACTATGACAACTAATATGTACAAAGCATTTAATGAAAACTTTATGTTGAAATTTTTCATGAATGGTGAAATCAAAGGGTTATTATTTACCAAGTTTTATAGTTTGTAGAGCGATTTCAAAGTGAATTTTTGTTTAGAAGCTTTAGTTGCAGCAAAGTTTCATCAAACCTCTGAGTGTTATGGCATCTTCATCTAGAAATAAGATCAAGAAGGGATCTGAGATGTTAGTGAGGAATGCTATTTATGAACCGCCAAAGTTCAAACTACATCCAGCAATTGCAGAGGAGACAGATCCAATGGGAGCTCATTCCCAAATTCCTCCTAAGGTACTGTTGATTCACAAAATTTGAATTTTCTATCATTGCAACATTCAACAGATAGGCACATTGGATCTGAACAAAGCATATGAAGCACTTTGTGTGGGTGGAAACCTAAAGTTGAAACACAAGATCCTTGAAGTCAAGGGCTTAACCCACATCTTGCATATGCTGAAGAATTTCCAGATAAAGTGGATTAGGTTTATTCTAAGTCATGTTCATGACATGCATCTTTGGTTGGACCAACCCATGAAGATCACTAAGTTGATGGTACATTGAGTGACAGGGTACCCAATGCTCGAAAAACCTAAAGAAACTAAAACCCTACCCCGAGATGACCTAGACAAGAAGACTCTTGCCAAGTGGGATGGAAGAGGTATGAAGTTGAATGGATTCACTGACATGGAGCTAAAGTTTAGAATTCATGTGATTGCACACAATATATCCAATTTAAGTTGACCAAATAGTGTTCCATGTGAGGTTGTGGACTTGGAATACAAAGTGGTGAAGAACACTCTATCATTTGACCTAGCCGAGTTGCAACTCATCCAACTGAGAAAAAAACATGGAGAGAACCCGAGCATCTAAGACTAATCTGTGTAAGTTTGGTTCACTCTTGGTCTGCTTATTCTTTTATATTCAGAAGTTTTTCCCTTCAAAAGGTACAGTTGTATGGAAGAAGGATAGGCCTATATTTTATCAGATAAATGAGTTTATAGCGGAATTGGGAGATAATTTTGAAAGCATCATGGATGCTTACTTTGAAAGTTTCAGAGAGAAAATGCATAATAGATTCAGAATTCCCAAACAATTGGTAGAAGACTATAAGGATGACATATGCTTCCTAGTTGATTGTGACAAAGTATACATTCAAGCAGTCAAACCTAGGGTTGCATGGGTGAAACCTCTTGCATATGAGGTTAACATAGATGAGACTAGAGACATCATTGACGCTCTTGTAAATGAGCCTGTTGATCCTAAAGCACCATATGTTGGTACTTACAAAGAAGCTAAGGGCAGATTATCATTGGAAATTGAGATTCCCAAAATCTTGAAGAGAGGAATATAATTGAGAAGTTTGAAAATAAATATGGCAAATCATCAAACTCTCCTCCTTAGATCACTAAAAGCAAAGGAGATGACATAAAGGTAGAAGAAGATGAACCTGAGAAAGAAGAGGAAGAGGTAGAAGCAAAGCCTCCTAAGAAGAAGAGGCTAGCCCCCAAGAAAACACCAAAGGTCTCTACCCCTGTCTTCACTGCAAACAAACCCAGAAGATCTAGAAGAAAACTGGTATTGCCTAAAGAAGATGATGAAGAAGATACAGTTACATTCAAGAAGCCACCACCTACCTTTGAAATGAAGGTTGAAGAATTGAAAGGAGGTAGTGGTATGGGATGTCTCAAATCACTGAAGTTGTTGGAGATTTGTTTCTATGCAGTTGATTGATTGTATGTTTGTCATTGATGACAACATATAATACACAGTACTTATTCTATATGTACTTATCAGAATAATGATATCAAGCCTTGCATGGTTAGATACATGTTGTAGACATGTTTATTATGTTATGTTCATACACACAGATCTAGATGTGATGTTTCAGTCAAGTTGTGTAATTCTGTTATTGGCAGTTACAGTTCTGGAAGAGTATCTGTTCAGAGCTGACATATTTAACGTATTTCTTGAGTTGCACCTATCTTTAGGATATGTGTGTGTATATTAATTATTAGGTATGAGTTGATGATATTTATCTAAAGGTTCCTAACATGTTGCAAGAAGATTGCAAAGTTAGAGTTGATTTGGTGAAGCCGACTTAGTGAAGTGTCGTGTCTATTCAGTTTGTGTTGCGCGGATTTAATATTGTTTGCGTGCTTAGTGAAGCTGACAAGGATATTATGAAGAGTTGTATTATAGGTCCCATGATCTCATACTTTGAGGAAGATACTTATAGAAATTCATTAATGATATGCTAAGTGTGAATGATATGAAAAGAGATAGAAAATGTACAGAGCAGAATATTAGTTTTGGTTCATTCATCAAGAGTCTATGTGAAGAAGCAGTAGAAGATTATAATACATTGGAACTAATCAAGATAGTAGGTCTACTCTATAGTTCATCACCAAATATAGTGCATATCTATTCTACAGGAGGTTGTAGCCTTCACCATTGAAGTTGTGAGCTTTTGGACAGTGAGTCCTCACCCCTAACAGGGTTATTTGTAAAAGACTCCTAACAAGGTCAGACCCTTAACCAGGTCACTATACTTATTGCTTTGTAAAGAACAACTCCTAACAGGGTTGCAAGATCTTCTAAGAGGGATTACTATAAACAAGTATAGTTCATTGTGGGTGCTAATTCCCACCCGGGTTTTTACCATATAGTTTCCCCATAATCAAATTGTGTGTTGTGTACTGTGTTATTTGAATGTGCATTTACTTTATTGTATTCTGAAGTTAAAGAAGTAAAAAGAATTAATGTTACTGATAATTGATTCACTCTCCCCCCCCCTCTTAGTTATCCTTGGGACTATTCTAACAATTGGTATCAGATCCTAGTGCCTTGGAGAAGAAGCCTAACAGCTTAAGGTAGATCAAATGTCTTACTTCATAAAAGAGAGCCCTAAAACAAAATGATAACACATCTACAATGTGTTGGCTTTGAGATCTTTGAGATAGCTACATAAGAAGTTGTTATTCCATCTCTGAAAGACCTTGCAAAGGATGATGCTACTAGTAGACAAAAGGATACATTTACCAATAATGCAGCCCTAATCAGTGCCCTATCCGACAGTGAATTTTCTGAGATCAAGAAAATTGACAGAGCATACACCATATGGAATTATTTAGAAGATATGTTTGAAGGAGATATTCAAGAAAAGAATGCACGTGGGAAGACATGGAAAAAGAAATATAACAGTCTTGACATGTTACCTGAAGAGAACATTAGAGCTTACAATCAAAGGATAAATGAAGCAGTCTCTGGAACTAGAAACAATGGTGGAGAAATATCAGAAGAAGATATAATGGACAAGTTCTTAACTACCTTAACATCAGACTATGAAAACAAGATAAGTATTCTAGAGGAAACCATGCAATTCTCAAGAGACTTCAAGAGAGAGACTTTGATCAGTAAAATATTTGCATTTGAGATATCAAGATTGAAGACTGAACCTAGAAGTGAAACAGCTTTCAAAGCCTCAGTCCATGGTAAGAAATCCTTACACATCTCTAGCCATAATGAGAAAGAAGAAGTTGATGAAGAACTAGAAGATATCATTTCTATGATTGCTAAAAGAGAAAAGAAAGGAAAAGGAAAATATGAAGGACAGCTTCCATTCAAATGTTTTTCATGCAACAAGATTGGTCACTTTGCATCTGAGTGTCCCACAAGAGTCAAAAAGTTCAGATCTGATTACAAACCTAAATATAAGAAGGAATGTTACCATGCTGAAGAAGGTGTAACTGATGAAGATTTAGGAGAAGATGAAATTGGATTTTTTTCCCTTAGAGACATGGAAAATTTTCTTGAGGAAATAGACATTGCAGATGAAAATGAAGAAAAAGGGTTAGCCCTAATTTCCAAAGCAGACATCAGAACTGATTGGATCATTGACAGTGGATGCTCTCACCATATGACAAGTGACAAAGATAGATTTGTTCATCTAGACAAATACAAAGGTGGTATGGTTAGATTTGGAGATAACACTCCTAAACCTATCATATGCAGAGGTTCTATCACCTTGGATGGAAAGAACAAGATAGATGATGTTTTGTATGTTGATGGATTACATCATAACTTGCTAAGCGTTGGACAGCTACTTGACAAAGGTTATCATTTGGAGTTCAAAGACAACAAGTGCATCATTAACAAGAAGGATGGAGACATGATTACATCAGGCTCCAAAATAAAAGGTAATGTTTTTTAGCTCAATTCATATGTAAGTTGATTTGTTGCAAAAGTGGATGACAGTTGGTTATGGCACAAGAGACTCTGTCATATCAATTTTGATAACATAGTAAAGATAAGTAATGTCAAGGCAGTCAGAGACCTTCCAAGTATTACAAGACCAATTGACACAATGTGCAGGGAATGTGTTATGGGAAAGCATGTAAGGATTTCTTTCATAATCAAGCAGAACTTAGCTGAAAACAAATTGGACCTAGTGCATATAGATTTATGTGGTCCTACCCAAACAAGATCATACTATGGAGAAATGTATTTCATTTTGTTTGTTGATGATTTTTCAAGGATGATGTGGGTTGCATTATTAAAGGAGAAATCTAAAGCTTTTGATAAGTTCAAGATATTCAAAGCTAAGGTTGAGAATGAATTTGGATTAAAACTAAAATGTCTAAGATCAGATAGAGGAGGAGAGTTCACCTCTGATCATTTTTATGACTATTGTGAAGAACATGGAATAAAAAGATAGTTGAGTGCTCCTAGAACCCCTCAATAGAATGGGATTGCAAAAAGGAGGAACAATATTATACTTGATATAGTGTGCACTATGATGATTGAAGGAAAAGTTGCGCACACATATTGGAGAGATGCAGTAAATATAGTAGTCTATACTATCAACAGAACTCAATTGAGGCCAGGCGCAGATAAGACACCCTATGAACTTTAGTTTGGTAATGTACCTACAGTAAAGTATTTTAGAATTTTTGGCAGAAAATGCTACATCAAGAGAGATGATGGTGTTGGTAAGTTTGATGCTAGAAGTGATGAAGGTATTTTCCTTGGTTACTCTACAAAAAGAAAAGCATACAGATGTTTCAATTTGAGATTGAAAAAGGTAATTGAAAGTACTCACATAAAAATTGATGAGAAGTTTATGGTTCAAGAGAGATACTATAAATATGCACCTATGATTGAAGATAAACCTAGGCCTAGCAGCAAAGATATTGTTATTGAAGAAATGTCGATTGCATTGATGTCTCATGCAATGAACCTAAATCAAGTAGAGAAGAATAATAGATTATAGAAGAAGAAGTAACACCTAAGGTTCCTAAATTCACATCTAGATACCACTCTAAAGATGATATCATTGGAGATTAGAGTAGCAGTGTTTTGACCGGATCAAAAGAAAAAAGTCTATCAATGGATGAAGAGGTATGCTTACTTTCACAGATTGAACCTTTAAGTGTTGAAGATGCTTGTAATGATTCTGATTGGAAGAATGCAATGAAAGAAGAATTAGATCAAATAATTAAGAATGAGACATGGGAATTGGTTCCTAGACCCA
>MU227176.1:417140-448176 GCA_018584345.1 Thuja plicata
GCACTATTAACATGTCTAAGAACCCTGTGATGCATGCAAAGACAAAACACATAGAGATCAAGTACCATTTTCTAAGAGAAAAGGTTGCAGACAAAGAAGTGAAATTGGACTATGTGAGCACCAAAGAGCAGTTGGCAGATATTTTTAGAAAACCTTTATCAAAAGATACTTTTGAGTATCTCAGAGAGAAGTTGGGATTAATTCCCTCTCCTAAGTCTGATTAGAGAATACATGAAGAACATCAGTCCTTTGTGACTAATAAATGGTTGAATACTCTACTTCTAGAGTAGTACCTGTGCCTAATGGTTTATGGCACCCTTTGCCATTGATGTCAAAGGGGGAGTATGTACTAAGGGGGAGCATATACTCTAGGGGAGTATATATATGGAACACAAACATAGTCAGAGGAACTACAGCAGTGTAGAGAAATATTTGATGAGGATATTGAGAAGATTGTAAAATAAAGAGGACACCATGAATAGAGGATTATTTTAATATCATATGTTGCCATCAATGTCAAAGGGGGAGATTTGTGGAGATTTGTTTCTGTGCAATTGATTGATTGTATGTTTGTCATTGATGACAACATATAATACATAGTAGTGATTCTGTATGTAGTTATTAGAATGATGATATCAAGCCTTGTGTGGTTAGATACATGTTGTAGACATGTTTATTATGTTATGTTCATACACGCAGATCCAGATATGATGTTTCAGTTAAGTTGTGGAATTCTGTTATTGGCAGTTAAAGTTCTGGAAGAGTATCTGTTCAGAGCTGACATATTTAACATGTTTCTTGAGTTGCACCTATCTTCAAGATATGTGTGTGTATATTAATGATTAGTTATGATTTGATGATAGTTATCTAAAGGTGCCTAATGTGTTGCAAGAAGATTGCAAAGTTAGAGTTGATTTGGTGAAGCCGACTTAGTGAAGCGTCGCATCTATTCAGTTTGTGTTGCGCAGACTTAATATTGTTTGTGTGCTTAGTGAAGCTGACAAGGATGTTATGAAGATTTGTATTATAGGTCCCATGATCTCATACTTTGAGGAAGATACTTATAGAAATTCATCAATGATATGCTAAGTGTGAATGATACAAAAAGAGATAAGAAATGTACAAAGCAGAATATCAGTTGTGGTTCATTCATCAAGAGTTTATGTGAAGAAGTAGTAGAAGATTATAATAAATTGGAACTAATCAAGATAGTAGGTCTAATCTATAGTTCATCATCAGATATAGTGCATATCTATTCTACAGAAGGTTGTAGCCTTCACCATTGAAGTAGTGAGCTTTTGGACAGTGAGTCCTCACCCCTAACAAGGTTATTTGTAAAAGACTCCTAATAGGGTCAGACCTTTGACCAGGTCACTATACTTATTTCTTTGTAAAGAACAACTCCTAACAGGGTTGCAAGATCTTCTAACAAGGATTACTATAAATAAGTATAGTTCATTGTGGGTGCTAATTTCCACCAGGGTTTTTACCATTTGGTTTCCCCGTAATCAAATTGTGTGTCATATACTGTGTTATCTAAATGTGCATTTACTTTATTGTATTCTAAAGTTAAAGAAGTAAAAAGAATTAAATTTACTGATAATTGATTCACCCCCCCCCACCTCTCAGTTATCCTTGAGACTATTCTAACAAAAGTATGCTACCAAAACCAAGGATGCGAAGAAGATGATTGAGGATGCATTAGTAGAGAAGATGGCAAGATGGAAGTATGATCCATCCAAATTGAAAATCCATATGAGTGAAGACCTTCTCAAGGAAATCACCATTCACTGGAAAAATGTTGTCCAAATTGAAAAGGACATCAGAAAACAAACCTTGAATAAAGTCATGCCTACATTGACTGATAAAGAGGTAAAAGATGCTATGTCTAAATATGAGAGTAATCGCACTCCAAGGTTTGGGACTTTTCAAATTTTGAGCAAGAAAATAGAGGATATTGTGTAGACCGCAACAAAGGTGTGGAAGTCAATTATTTATGAAAAGGGAGATGATAAGATAGAGGAACAGAGTATAGACCCTCATGTACAGGTTAAAGATGAAGAATTACCTAAGGTACAAACCATTGAAGAATCTAATGCAGATTAGATAGCATTAGAAGTGATGGCATCCCTGCCCCAATCACTTATTCAGAGTATCTTATCTCCGAGCAAGGAAAAGGTCACAGATTCTACATCAAGTCTAGTAGGAACCGAGAATCATACTCTACCTACTACTGGGACAAGCCAAACTGAGTCACAGAAGGACATTGCGAATGTTTCTATAGTTAGCATTGATTATGTATTTGGTGCATTAAAGTTAATGACCTACTTCAACTGAACACTGAGGACAAGGATGAGGATGGAAAAGGTGAGAAAATCATTCCTTCACCTAATCCCAAGGTCAAAGGTAAAGAAAAGGAAATAATAATTGATGAAGTTGACCTTGAGGAAGACATTGTGATTCCTAATTGGGATCTTTCCAGCCTGACAGCCATGCAGATGGACATCCTTGGGGAGCTATGGAAGAAAAGAGAAAAACAACAGAAGCTCTGAGCTAAGAAGAAAAGGAACATATTTCTACAGGACATCAAAGGTAGTTTCATTGATTCACTAGAGATTGAAGTCAATGAGGAAGACTCTATAATGGACCAACTTTTTGACATAGTTCACAAGTTCAATCATGATCTTAGTGGTTAGGAGAAATTACTGCAAAAGGAAGAGAGAAAATTTGAGAATAAGGTTCTAGAGAATGTTCCAAGTAAGATCGCAATAGATAAAGTAAAGCTAACCGCTATCATTAGCTCTCTAGAAACCACTTTGAATAATGTTGTGGCATTATTTCTAAAGTTGAGTGGCACATCCAACTTAACCATGGAAATAAAGGACAAGTTGAGAAAGATTGACACGGATTTGAAGGCAAGTGCAAGCTAGTTGGCACTTAATCCTAGTTCAAGTTTAGCACATTTTGTTAAGATCAAGTATCTGGTTGATCTGTAGGAAGAGCTACTGAGGGAAGAAGGAAGAACAAGGGAATCCCTATCAGCTATATAGAGCCAACTCCTTCCTCATATGGATGTCATGCAAAAACATATTGCTCATGCAAAGACACTCATCCATGATATAACTTTTTAGTTGCAGAGCTTATAATGGAGTTGTCTGCAGAAATTTAGATTGAGTTGCACATCTTGAAGGTGTTACAAGACAATTGGTACAAGACTTTGTCTCAAATCTTGAAGGTACATAGTTATTTCCTTTCATATTTTGGTATTACCTTGTAGATATGTTTTTTGGCATTTGTATCAAAAATAAGGGGGGAAGATATTATATATATATATATATATATATATATATATATGAGGAAATACATGTACAGAGAAGAGGAAGATATATATATATATATAGCTCAGTTACAAATATAGTTTTTGAAAATCAATAATAGAGTCAGTAGTAACCAAATTGCAAAGCAGTAGTCAAAATTGAGCAAGTACCTAAGCACATGGTAAGGGGGAGTTTTGACTTATCAGTTTGATCAGATTTTTTGGTATGATAAGTGTTTTTTTCACTAATGCCGAAGGGGGAGATTGCAGACCTTATGGAAAGACATGTTGTCAATTAGTGCCAAAAAAATTAGTCATTCATATGGTTACAGTTTTGACTGAGCTAGCAGCTTGAAGTGTTACTCGAGTTAAGCAGTTGCAGTGTCGACCGAGTAGTTAGTTCCAAAAAGTATCACCTAAGTCACCAGTGTTACCCAAGTTGCATACCATCTTTGAGTGATCAATGTGGCTCGAGCACCCAGTTTCAACTAAGTGCCAGAGTTTCCAGCTCACTATGTCGCCCAAGTGTTAATATATCACCCGAGTGGATTACTGGACCCTAGTATAAACATTGGGCTGACTTAGTACATATTGTTTAATACTATTTAATATGATAGTAGCCTACTTGTGGAGGTAAATTATTTGGATAAGGTATATATGTAAGACATTTTTTTATCCAAAAAAGAATGTAAGAATGAAGATATGGATCAATTACAGATGTAAATATGAAGAGGCAGATTGATTAGAAGGCTACAGCAGTATAAAGGAACAACAGAGACTCATCTATCACATTCAAGTGATCAGTATTACTTTAAAGGATCTTATTTAGCAAATAAGAGTTCCATAGCAAATCATTCACTGGTTCATCCTAATAGGTGTATCAGTCAAATCCTTTAACCAAGCGGACCTAACAGTCCTTATCAAATCTCCTAACAAAGTGAATACTTAATTGTGTTGTATAAATCCTTTCACAAGGTGGACCTAACATTCCTTATTGCTCCTAACAGGGAAGACCATCAGAAATGGTCAATTGTAAGCCTTAATCAGCCAACTTTATTACTGCATTTCTAAATCTTGTGGGTATCATCCCCACCCCAGTTTTACTTTCTATTTGGAAGGTTTTTGGGTAACCAAATATTGTGTCAAGTGTTATGAATGTTTGTTTCTTTTCTACATGCAATTAGATTAGTCAATCTAATAAAGGATAAATGTGAAGTTTTATTGGTTCCTGATTCACCCCCCCCCCCCCTTTCAGTCACCTAGCATGTAATATATTTCTAACAAACATTTACAAATATATTTGGGACCACAAGTCTCCCCAAGTTCATCCTCCACATATTGCAAATCAGTTCATGATATGTTATTCTAGCACAGTGAAATATATAAAGCTCATACCCCCTTATACTAGTCCACACATCCCCTACCTTCTTATATCTATCTGATATTTTATTTGTATCAGGCTTAATTTTTGCAACCTTTCTTGATTATGTTCCTGACCCTTGCATCTTGTCTAACAAGTCTTGATATAATTTTATTTCAAGTACTGGTTCTTTTTCAGTTTTTTGTTTCTTACTACTTCTACCTTCTTTTTTTTGTCTTTTTCCTTTAGAATTTTTAGGTATTTCCATTTGAACAATTGAATTATGTAACAATTAAGATATCATAAGAAAATAAATACCTACTTGGGATTGATCAAAGTATGATATTCCTCCTCTATTTGCAAATCTCTTTGTCTCTATAATGCTTTTTCTCAAGATTTTATTTTGATATAATTTGCTTCAATCAACAAAATTGTAGAACAATTTCCCGTGCGAGTAATTAATTTTTTACAATTGGTCATCAATGCACCAGTTTTCAAATTTTCAAATATTGAAATGACACTTGATATTTTCTTTGAAACCCTCTTTGTATTGTGTTGATATAGTCTCCCTCATTGATGCCACTTTTATAAGTTTGTTTACTAGATCGATGGACCTATTGAAATGTCTCTTTGATTTGTGCCTTTTGAACTCCTTCAAACTCCATCAACATAACTATCCCTGATCTCTTTCACCTCTTTAATCACACTTCCCCTTTTCTAACTCTTCATTGGTTTATCAGAGGAGTCAAGATATTCTCTCAATGAATTTTTTAGGAAAAAATCCTTCCTTCCCTAGGGGTTTATCTTGTAGTAACTTTTTTCAATCATTCTTTAGAAACTTTTATATGTTCAACATCAGCATAACTTGGCATTTTAGAGAGGCTTCAAAAATCCATCCTGCTTTCTTGAGTTCCTCTAGTCTATTTCATTGGCAAGACAAAAGAAAACCTCTCCCAATCTTAGTGTTCAATAATAGTATCCCTGTAACATATACTATCAAATAGGTCATTAAAAACTTCCTTGGTGATGAAAGTATCTCAAATATGTGTTATCTCTTTCATGATTTTCTTTTTGAGGGAAACCACCATATGTTTCTATGATAGAAGTGTACGATTGTCATCGGGGTAACTCCTGTGATTGTTATAGAAATTTTCCTCTGCTCTAATGGTTATAGTTTCCCTGATGAGAATCATCGATGAAACTCTTGCCAATGTGTTTTTCCTTTATTGTTCTTCTTGGTGATGTATCACATTGTTGGGACTTCTGGTGATTATTGATGAAAAATACACCCTTCATTCACTTTCATTTATTTAGTAGAGAATAAAATGAAATATTTCTTCGACACAATGTCATCAGATTAGCTTGTGTGATCAGAATGATCCTTCTCTCTCATTTTGATAGTTATTGTTTCCCCGATGACATATATGATCGGTGGAACCTTTTTCAATATATGATATGCTACTACTTTTATTTATCCTTGTCGGTATAACATTCAAGAGATCTGGTCAATGACCAATACTTCTTCAATGAAGTACTCTCCTTTACTTTGAATCCCTTGTCGGTGTAACAAATAGAATGCTCCTTGATATAAGTGAAAATATACTATTAGAGTAACATATGAGATCGGTCCTCTTTCAATTTCTTCTTCCAATCCTTTTTTTCCTTTGATGTGGATCATCAATGAAACCTATACTGATGATGTATCATAAAATCCCATTGGGGTAGCTTATTCATTTCAACTGCCTTGATATTTATTCTTTAATAGACAATGTTACTCTGATATCACCCTACTACATTTGTTTACTTCTTCAATTGGAGTAACGTGATCCATTTCATCCAATATTCCATCACTTCAAAAGCTTTTGTCAGGGTAAAATATGAGTTGATCTATCAGGATTCTCTAATGAATCCTTCCATTTAAGTTACTCATCTCTATAGTTTCCTAATCGGTGTAAAATGATGGACCTCGCCTGATATAATGAAACCCATAAAATGAAAACAAATGCAATCAGAGGAAGGTCCATGATGCTTCCCTGATGAGGGGTGTCTCTAATGAGTATACTATATAGAAAATGTATTCAAAATATAGATGGATTTGGGCTGGATCAGGGGTAATTCTGGGATCACTAATGGATATTATTTTGAATTGAAATAGTACTCACATAAAAATACTGATTCTTTCAAGAAAACTTTAGTAGCTTCAACCTTTGTTAGTGTTTCTCCCTACCATATCAAATAGAAAATCTTGGCGATGACTTGTGGAAGGTGACTATGAAAAGTAACTCTTGAAGATATTTTTAGTATTGTTTTACTACAAAATTTTAGGTTCCAACAGGATGTGATAAGGACCAACTATATGGACTAAAAGTAATGTGAATAGACTTAACGATAAGGACCAAAAGGGAAATGTGAGGCAAATAAAAAAAATAAAACTTATGAAGGTCCTCAGCCTTATCAAGATCAAAGATTGAAAGGGGAATATGGATGCAAATAAGGATGACAATGATGAGGGACAAATGATAATAGAGAATGTGATGGATAGGATATAATAGGCTAACATTAATGGAATTTGCCCCCAAGTATGATATGATGGGGGTATGATATGATAACATGGATGAAACTTGCCCCAAGTATGGAACACAAGATGTTCATAGATTACGCATGACACCTATTTACAAATTTTTTATCATGTTACTTTCCCAAAGTGCATGTTTTACAGGTTTTCACTAGTGAACGAATGTTTTTTTATTTTTTTATTTTTTTCTCTTTTGAATTTTTGACTTATTGGAAAATAGTTGATGCATGAAAAAAAATGGACAAATGACCTAATTATATTATGATTTGGATGAATCTTTAATTATATGCAATAATGGACTATGTATATGAAGGTATGCTCAAAGACGTTGGTAGGGTAATGAAATGGATTGTTAGATGGAACAAGATACAACTTTATGGAAAAGATTGGATAGGATGGATGAAAGGATGGAAAATAGGTGTTGGATAATGGAGGGGGTGCAATTAGACTTTATTTTGAGTTGATGGGAATGTGGGTGAGAATAATATTGGCACACTCCTTGAGGGGTGCTAAAGTGATGGAGGACATGCAAATTTGGAATTTTGGGATTTTGATGGACGAATAGATATGGATTTTGGGACATAAGGACCCAAAATAGATTTGTATGGTGGGGGAGGTTTAGATGGAGGGATAGAGATTTTGGATCTCAACTTTGGTTTTGTTTTGTGAATTTGTGCTTTGAGAATCTATTTGGAGATCCACATGGATTTTGATTTTTCATTCTTTTATGGTTCCTTAGAATGCATTTCTTAAACAACAGATTTGAGAACCCATATAGATTTTGATTTTTCTTTATATTGCTTAGTGGGCCTTTGTGGCCTTATGGATATTTATTTTTCTTTTTGGATAATATTTTTCATTAATTTAATATGTCAATTAGATTAGACTTGTTGAATCTTAACTGCATGTGGATTGCTAGAATTACAAATTTTAAGATCGACATCAAAATTGTTTGGAAAATAATAGGATTCATGGATGGATAAGAATATGATATGATGGAATTTTGGATGGATGGAAGGTCCACAAAGATGAACACATTTTTTTATCTTGACTCGTGAAAGGATAAGTGGATTGTGAACTAAAGGATGGAGGGATATATGGGCCTAAGATGGATGGGAGAGTTGAAGGGGGAGGTGTACACTTGAATTTAGATTTTGTGGGGATACCAACATCTTGAGAATATTGTATGTAATTGAGTCCATGATCATTAGGATTTTATTTGATATTGGTAGGTTCTTGCATGTGAAGGCCTAGCCTTTTTCCTTAATAATACATGCTTTGATAACTACCAATGCAATACTTGTTGCTTTGAAAATGAGATGTGAGTCCATTTTGAGGTATTTGTGCCATGAAGGATATGATAGGATTGTTAAGTAAACCGAACCAAATGTAAGTGGAGGAAACCTTTGATACGTAATGGGTTCATGAACATCTTGTGTAGAAGTGTTGGAATCATGAGGGGGATCAAGAGATATGACAAGTTCTTCATGAGCTGGATTAATAGTAATGTTGGAATCATTTAGAAAAATAGGATATTATAGTGGACATGGAGGAAAAGGACATGGGGATGAAGGGATAGAGGGATCTTGAGAAGCATCTAAAGGGGTGGTAGCATCTTATGGTCGATATGAAAATTATGGAATGCTTTGATCTTGACTTGTAAGGGGATCATCATTCTCCACATTAAGGATAATATTCTCTTGTCCTTGGATGGAATGATTGGGGAGAATGGAAAGAGAATCATGATATTTTTTAGGAAGTGGAAGTTAGATAAGACTTGGAAGGACACTTTTATCTTGGGACCCGATAGGATGAACATGGATGGTAAGAGCATCATTATATTCTAGGAAGATGAGATCTTGGTCAACAATTGGATTGGATTGTTCATTCTTAGATTCTTGATCTTGATTTGTTTTAAGACTCATTTTATCATGATTTAGATCATCCTCTTGAAATGTGGTATGATCAAGAATACATATGAGGGATTTACGAAAGTATTTAATTTTTTGACATGTGGGAGATGCAATTTGGATGAGACTCTATGAAATGGGTTTGTTTGGAAATGGAGAACATCGTGGTGGTGATGGTATTCGATCTAGAATTTGTGAATCATAAAAAAGATGTATATTCTAAAAATTATTAACTTATAAAACTATTAGGGATAGCCCTTGGGAGGTTCCATAATTTAATATGCCATTTGATTGAGCTGGTGTAGATTTCTCATGTGAAATTGCAAGGGTTGAAGGAATGGTGGGAGATATTAAGGCTAATTGAGGGAAAATTTCTTGATGGGATATAGATGTGTCATTAGTGTGATTGTCAGGGAATGAGCCATTTCTAAACATAGGTAAATAATTATGATCATTCTCAAAGGAAGTTTCTTGTGTATGACCCAAATTTTAAGGCAAATCTTTAAGAGTTTGGATTTGTAATATTCACATTTTGAATGGCTTTGCTTGTTTGAAAAGTTATAATTCAATCCACATGGATTTAAGATCAGACTTAGATTCTATTTTATCTTTAAGGCAAAGGGAATATGAAATAGGGTCACTAAGCAATAATGCTTTGATAGCTTTATCAATTTCCTATTGACAAAATTATGTTAAAGGTCGTGACTATCTTGTGGACTCTGAATCTAAGGATGGTCGAGATCAAATATGGGACTCTTTTTTATAATTCCAAGTTGATTTGAGTTGGACATAATTATAATATGGATGGAAACTTGATTCAAAATGTGAGGTGAGATCTTTTTCCATTTCTCAAAGTCAAATGTAAATTAGGAGATAGGCCTAGGGAATTGGGAATCATTTCCAAATTTGAGTTGTTGTGGACATTCAAATAAATATACATGCAATGATGGGGATGAATTTGCAGGTGATGTTGTATTAGCATCATAATATAACCATTGTGTTGGATCAAATTCAAATGGTCTTGAGTTGAAATTGTCCATGGATGGTCGTAAGTAATTTGTTTGTCTCTTAGCAGCTTGGGACCTTGTTTCAACCATGGGTGTGGACCTATATGATATACACATAAGGGAATGACCAATATGATTCTAAAGGGGTGTAAGATAAATGCAACCTAAAAAATATAAGGTTTACCCTATAACTCTAAGGTGTTTGGAAAATGAAAATTAAATGTGACCAATGAAATTGGATAGGACACTAAAAGTGGTCTAATAGAAGGAAGGAAAAGGACAATATGATATAGACAAGGTTATGGCAATGTGAGGGACAATGACATACATGCTAATAGGCCATTTTAATGGCATGCTTTAGATACCTTAGAAGAACTTTTGCTAGGTCCTTTCCTATGTTTTCTTTTATTACTCCAAGCCTTTAAGCTCTAAAACTATTAATATGTGGTAGTCAACCACTGGACCTATGCCATGGACATATGCTACTTAATATACTTTATCTGGATGAATAAGCTCTATTTATTGCTATGAAATTATGATCATGTTTTATGAATGAATTGACTATTTGAGAAATAGATAATGCATATGTACTTTGAATGATTGTCGTGAATGCTTTTATCCTAAAAGTATTAATGCGGTGCATTGAAGTAGAAACTGTCATCTTGTTCAGGTGAGCATGTCTATGTGTTGGATGCTTGACTCGGTCCTACAACAGACACGCATGAATGAAACATCGACGTAATAGCGGTGGAAGGATTCTGGTTAATCCAGGTGGAGACGGTTGAGCAAAGACTTGGAAAGTGTAATAATTTCCCCGATGAAATCTAGGAGAGAATGGGAAGTTAGATCTGTTGTCTAAGAATTTATTTCCTCTTTTCTGGACCGATTCCATTTCCTTCTTTCTAGTTTTCCTTTTTGTTATTTGTTTGTAATAAAAGCTCCGCCTTTTCTTAGGGCATGTGGAGTTTAGCAGTTAGATGTTTTTCGCTTTAAATAAAGTCTCGCTCTTGCCTGAGAAGGAGGGCAGTAGTCATATTACGATAGTTGCAAGATAGTTCAATTCTATTATTTACTATTGATGAGAATCTCTGTACTTTGTTATTCATTTTAATGAGCAATTGAAGTTTTGAGTTAAGTTCTGTATAATTGAGTATTCTGGGTACTCAACCAAGGGGGCCCACTTGGTGAGGAATCCATAGTTAGATTCATTCTATTTTAGCTCTCTTTCCCGCATTTTCATTATTTCAATTCCCATGCTGAATAGATCCTGTAGCCAAATCCATAGGACAGCTACCGCATCCTGCGGCCAAGCAGCAAAGTAACTAAGGCATTATAGTTATTTTGTGCACTCTTCCATCCTGCTAGCAGCATTCATTTCCATCATTTACTTTCAAGTGTTTACTTTCATAGCAATATTTTAGCTTTCCTTTGAGTATTCATTTCATTCAACAATAGTATAGTTTCCCTGCAAAAGCATTTATTTCCTACAGCCATAGAATAGTTTCTTTCCAACATTTATTTCCTGCAGCAACTATAGAATGATTGGTTGAGAAAGTGCCTGGTGCATATATTTTGTTGTCTCATTTCAAGTAACACGTCCTTGGGTTTGACATATTAAATGATTTTTTGATAAAGTGGATAAAGTGCTTAGTTGGATGTCCAATCCTTGAGTTAAAGGATTATGCTTAGTTTCGGAGCCTTTATAACAAGTGATCATTTTTGGCGCCGCTGCCAGGGACGATGACAAGCCTGGTTCTTATTCAACCATTCCTAGGATTTGTTTTCATTCTTTCATTCCCTTATTTAAGTAGATTAAGCCTTATCTTGACAAAGAAAACCGTTATTCACATCATTCCATACTATTTGCATGCATAATAGACAAAGAAACGCTCGAGGAAGGTACTTGCCAAATCCATCCAGTAACCTATTTGAAGAGGAAAGCTAGTTTGTTGATGCTATTGTTGAGCTTCTGGAAGCCCCTTCATCATCCTTATCTTATGAGGGTGACTTTTGTGGGTTCTTCCAGGAACAACTAGAAGCCAATCTATTTTTTGAAGCCTTTGCCAACCTAGAACTCAAGAATCCTAGAGAAGAAAATCATTGGTAGTTAGTCATCTACCAACCTCATAACCCACCTCAAAATCCACCTCAGCAACAATGAAGCATGGACAATCCTACTACATTTCCTTTCCCCGTCTCCAATCAGTGAAATAATAACAACCTCAAAAATATTCCCTCTTCTGCTCTTCCAAAATTGTACGGCCTTGTCACATAGGACCCAGATACCTTTCTCTTTGAGTTTGATATCCTTTGTAGGAGCTATGACTAAACCACTGATGCCCATAGGCTTAATCTCTTTCCTGCAACCCTTAAAGAGTCTGCATTGTGATGGTTTATGGGCTTAGGATAGGATGTTATACATAATTGGGATTAAATGAAGGATGCCTTCTTGCTGAAATACAAGGAGTATTGTCAAAGGAATGATATGTGAGGGGATGACATCTTTAAGATGTCACAAAAGGAGGATGAGAGTATTGAGGATTATGTCTCAAGGTTCATGTTTAGTTTGTAGAAGAATACTCAGCATGAGCTCAATGAAGAATCTTAGAAGTTAATCTTTTTACGAGGCAGTCATGACAGATGCATAGAGGAACTAGACCTAATGGCCAGAGGAGATATCACCAAAGATCTTCCTTAAGTACTCAAGAGCTACTATTAAGAAAGGAAGAGGATATAGGTCCACCCTAGGGAAGTCCAATGGTACTAGTGCTTTGTGGATAGAGATAACCAACCTCTTGTCTGATTTTAAGCAAGATATCATTAAAAACATGACCACCTAGCTAGACACCATGCAGGCTAAAAAGAAACATGAGGAAGCAAAGGTCATGCTAGCAGAATTTTGTCCTCATTGTAGACAGAAGAAGAGAATCTATAGATGCAAACTGGTTGCTAACATGGAGACTACACAAATGTTGACTAATTACAAACCAGTTGAACCAGAGGATGAGTAGTTGTTCTTTGTCGCTCAGCGAAGACCATGGGTACAGAGACAAGGTATGCCTTGATATCCTCTTTCATTTAGTGGTCCTTTTTATAATAATCAATGGCAACCCCCCATGAATTACCAAAATCCTCCCAGGAATAATTCCCAGAATTAGTGGTAGAATTACCCCAATCAACAGTGGCCAAACCCTCAAGGAGGTTGGCAACAACCTCAAGGGGCGTGGAAGCCACCATAGGGTAATTGGCAACAAAAATCACAGTGGCAAGGTGACCAACAATGGCCAAATCAACCACAAGGATTTTTTCCACCACCCATGTAGCCTCCACAACAGCAAGCTCTTTTGCCACCTCCTGCAACTAATAACCCGCCTCCTAAGCCTACTTAGTTACCTACACAACTACAACCAAACCTCAATAATTGATCTCCTACACCTCAACAAAATGTGTATGCTAAGTCACAGTATCCCATGAAATACCATGCATATGCAATCAACCTCGATGATATTCACCTACGGTCTGGTACTACTTTGCCTGCATTTAAGCCTCCTGTAATTACTGAAATGCCTTCTGATGAGCCCAATCAACCTGAGAATCCATCTAATCTAGTAGCCCTTGCATCACCAGCTAAGTCCAATAATCCTACCCTTCCTCCTTTCCCATTAATATTGTAGCATAGCAATCTAAAAACCACTGATGAAGCATCTTTTAATATCCTTGACCAATTAAAGAATGTCAGCGTCCAAATTCCCCTTTTCCAGGAAATCAAAGATGTTCCCACATATGGAAAAGCCATCAAGGAAGCTTGTTTTAAAAATATTGGCTGCAAGAAGGATCCCCAGACTCTCCATGTCCTGGGAAAACTGGCAGACATCGTGTTAGGGAAGCTTACCATCCCAAAATAGTCTAACCCTGGCAGCCCGGTTGTCGAGGTCATTATTATTGGGACTACTATAAAAAATGCCTTGATTGATCTTGGAGCCACCATTAATGTCATGACCAAGGACATTATGCATTGCCTTGGTATCACCAAAATCCACAATACACCTACTATCTTGCAGCTTACAGACAGTTCGACTGTAAAGCCTGATGGAGTGGTGGAGGACATTGTGGTTGACCTTGATTCTTGGTCCTACCCTGTAGATTTCATGATCCTCTTGCCAAAAGCTACCCTAGGAGGATATCTAATTATTCTAGGATGTCCTTGGCTGGCTACCACTGATGCCTATATCAGTTTTCAATCAGGAGACATGACCATTTCTGATGGCCAGCACACCAAAACTTTGGCCTTGTATCCTCCTGCTCAACCTCAGATGGAATTAGCCTCTCCCATATGGTTAGATGTAGGAGAGGAAGCTGAAGTTATCAATTCAATCTCCCAATTAATGATGTTAACAAGGGATCCCTTCCTGCAACTTCAGGAAGAAGATAAAGTAATCACCAACATCATGCATAACCAGTATGGATCAAACTTAGACCCTTTGGATAGTTCCTCCCAAAACTACTCCCTACATTCATTGTACTCCAATTACCAAATATCTTCCCCTATATCCAACCATCTCTATCACCAAATGCTTCCCTATGAGATCCAATTATCCTCATTGACCGATGCATCTATGGTAGAGCTCACTAAGCAACTGGAAGTTTCCCCTAAATGTTGCTTGAACATTAATAGCAAACTTACTCCTCAACAAAAAACATCATTGACCAAGTTACTGAAGAACCATGCTATATATTTTGCCTAGGATTACACCGATATGAAAGGTCTGGACCCAATGTTATGTACTCATAGGATTTTATTAAAAGAGGATAAACCCCTAGTAAGGTAATTTCAAAGATGTGTCAACCCTGCTCTCCATGAGATAGTCAAATCCAAACTCCACAAACTCCTCAAAGTCGGCTTCATATATCCTATATCAGATAGCCAGTGGGTTTCCCCACTAGTCATAGTTCCTAAGAAAGGTGGCAAGTGGAGAGTGTGTGTGGATTACAAAGAGCTTAATAATGCCACTAAAAAGAACCATTTCCTCTTCCATTCATTAACCAGGTTCTGGACTCTCTAGCAGGAAAGAAATACTTTTCTTTCTTGGATGGGTACAGTGGATACAATCAAATCTAGATTCTTCCAGAGGATCAATAAAAAACCACATTCACCTGCCCATGGGGGAATTTTTCTTATTTAGTTTTATTGTTTGGCCTCTGCAACGCTCCTGCTACTTTCTAGCAGACATTTATCAGCATTTTTGTTCACATTTCCTGTGACTGTATGGAGATCTACATGGATGAATTTACAACTTATGGTGAGACTTATGATGAAGCATTGGAAAATCTGGAAAATGTCCTCACTAGGTGCAAAGAACACAACCTATCTTTGAATAGCGAGAAGTGTTTTATGACGATGCAGGAAGGAGTAGTGCTTGGCCACTACATATCTACTCTTGGCATTTAGGTAGACCCAACCAAAATTGAAGTCATTGTGAATCTTCCTACCCCAGCCAAACAAAAAGATGCCAGAAGCTTTCTCGATCATGCTGGGTATTACAGAAGATTCATAAAGGACTTCAGCAAGATGGTCAGCCCTATGTATTCATTGCTCACTAAAGATGCTGACTTTGTCTGGACATCAAACTGTGATGAAGCTTTCCTGTAGCTGAAGTCTGTACTCACTCAGGCACCTATTTTGTGAGGTCCTAATTGGACACTCCCATTCCACATACATACACATGCCTTTGATCATGTCATTGGAGCAGTTCTTGGACAGAAGGAAGGTACTCTAGAACATGTTATTTATTTTATTAGCAAAAATCTGCAAGGAGCTGAGTTGAACTACACGGTTACCAAAGAGGAACTATTAGTTGTCATCTATGCTCTGAACAAATTCTGCCACTATGTCACTGGTTATCAAATCTTTGTGCATACGGACCATGCAGCTATTAAGTACTTAGCTAACAAACCTGCAATAACAGGGAGGTTAGCTAGATGTTTGTTGCTACTATAGGAGTTTGATATTACCATCATAGATAATCCAGGCAGATCAAATGTGGTGGCCAATTTTCTCTCACACCTACAGAATGCTGATGAACCTATTACAATTGATGACAGTTTCCCTGACGACCACCTGTTCTCCATTATAGAAAAAGCACCTTGGTACATTGATATTTCTAACTATATGGTTTCCCAAAAGGTACCTCCACACTTCTCTCCAAAGGAAAATTAGTTACTAATAGAGAAAACTGTCAACTTTTCATGGATTATTGATTATTTATTTTATACTAGCCTCGACCAAGTATTGATAAGATGTATTTGAGAGGACGAAACTTATGACATCCTCCAAGCTTGTCATGATGAGCCCTGTGGAGGAAATTTTGTTTCCAAAAGGATAGACATGAAGGTACTTAACACTGGTTACTACTGGCCATCCCTCTACAAGGATTCAACCAATTACACTAGGAAGTGTGATCAATGCCAGAGGATGGGGCGGCCTACTAAATATGATGAAATGCCACTCTTTCCTCAGGTTGTAGTGACTCCATTTGATAATGGGGAATCAATTTTGTTAGTCCCATCACTCCTCTATCTGATGATAATTCATATATACTTGTATGTACTGATTATGTAACCAAATGGGTGGAGGTTAGATCTATGAAGCATGTCAGGGATAACAGAGTTGCACAATTTTTGTATGAGGAGATATTCACACGCTATGGTGTACCCTATGAATTAGTCACTGATCAAGGAGCTTATTTTACCTCTACATTGATTATTGCTCTGATGAATGAGTATAATATTCACCACCAAAAATCAAGCCCCAATCACCCACAGGCGAATGGTCAGGCAGAAATCACCAATAGGGAGATAGAAGCTATCCTTACGCAGACAGTTCAGTTGCACAAGAAAGATTAGAGCAGTCACCTCCAAGAAGCATTATGGGCCTACTGAACTACATGGAAAACAACAACAGGGTTTACCCCTTTTGAGTTGGTATATGGAAAAATAGCTATGATTTTGATTGAGTTCAAACATAAGACTTTACGAATGACATTACAACTAAACATTGATCTTTCTGAGACACAACGTGACAGGATCCTACAGCTTAACCAGCTGGATGAGATAAGGAAATCCACCCTGTAGCACACAAAATTGGTTCAGACACAGCGAAAAAACTGGCATGATTCTCATATCCTTTCCAAACTATTTTCTCCTAGTGACTGGGCTCTTTCGTATGACTCAAGATTCCAAGAAAACCAAGGTAAGCTTACAACACCTTAGCTTGGCCCTTATGATATTATTCATGTTTATGCTAACGAGGAAGTTTAGCTATCCACGATTGACCCTATACATTTCAAGTTACTGGTGAATGGTTATAGGCTTCGCTTGTACCATAAACCATAGACAAAGGCTGATTTCCTATGGCAGTTTGAGATTTCTCCTACAGCCATAGAACCTCCTATAGCTGATGAACCTCCTCCTCCTACTGAAGACTTTCCAGCATCCAAAGAACCTCCTGCAGCCAAAGAACCTCCTCCAGCTAAAGACTTTCTTGCAGTCGAAGGATCTCTTCCTACTAAGGCCATTCCTACAGCCAACCAGAGTAATTATTTGCTCCAGTCATCTCTTTGAAAAGTTTCCACATGCACTCATAATAAAATTTTGGTTACCCATGAAAATATCTTGTCCATAATAAACACGTCATTCCATGCACTTTTCATTACCTTTTTTTTCTATCCACGCATTCACGTCACCTCATTATTGCGCCAGCGCAAATTTTTGTTCTGGCTACGTCATCAAATCTTTCCTATTTTGGGCATTTAATGGTATGATATTCCAAGGTACGCATTACTTTATTGTCTCAAAAAAAAAAAATTTACTTCATTTAATATGATTATGACATATTGTAATTAATATAGTGATTCATCCATGATTTTGCCATACTTTACCATGCAAGTGAGGACACTTGTCACCTTTTTCGTAGGGGGCAGTAAATAGGTTTTGTGTGTAATAAATGAAATATCCCATCAGCTCAAAATTTTTGTCATTTCCAAATCAGCTGTCATAATTGCCAACATTTTTCATTACTATTCTTTCTACCAGAATTATACTAAGACATCATATGAAAAATAATGATTTTACAACCCCTGTGTGTAACCTGTTGAAACCAGCCCTATCTTTTTAACTCAAAATTTCATCTTAGATTCATAGCACTATTTCAAAAAAAAAGTGTTCTGTCTTGTCTACCTAGAAACCTAGAAAGTTTATTCCAATTCTGGGCAACAACAGAGACATCTCAACAAAAACAATAGATAGTATCAGTGGAGTAAGAGGGTTTTTCTGAGTTCTTCAGACATTGTTGGAAATTTCAAACAACAGAATGGGTGGTTCTCCTATACGGCATGAACAGGAAAAGCACTTTTCTTTGTTACAAGACCAGGAAAGTGTTCAAGTTTTTAACAGAGTAGGGTGGCTCACCTATTTTTTTAGGTTAAATGGGTATGATGAAGCTACGATACTGGAATATTTAAGAATGTACAACACTGGAGTTGCATATGTTAAGGGGTTGCAAATTGAAGCTTTGAAAGCATGAATTACCAAAGTCTCTGGACTTCCTTCTATAGGAGAAGCATTTCCATGTGGGCATGATGCTCGCATAGCCAAAGTGGAATTTTCTTTTCCAGTAGATGCCCCCATAGATTATAGAAAACAAGGTGTAAAGTAGACATCTCTTCCAGGGGAATATCCTCAGTTGGTCGTTCATGTTATCAAGTACATTACTTGTGAGGGTCTTTTTCCTTCTTGCATGCAGTACACTTTAAATTGTTGAGCCATTTACGGCATAACCATTTAGTAAATGTTCCCAATTTTCTTTACGCCCTTTTGAATTTAAGTGTTGAAGAGGTATGGAAGGGGTGGCAGAACGCAGTGACCATCATGGTTTAGTAAAATTGTTGGTGGAAAGGTCACTGAGGGATGTCTCTCCCATGTCCTGGGATAGATTTATTATAGCACCTCATGTTCAATTGCATGGAGAGGGGCCATGACCCAAAATTCAAGAACAGGGAAATAACCCTGATGAGGAAGAAGAATTTGTTGAACAAGATGAACCTTTGAGGAATTCTTCTCCTTTAGGAGTTAATGTGGAGAATGTACCCTCTGGCCATCCAAACCATACCTCAGGGAGTGGAGAAACTGAGGTTCCTGTAGTTTCTCAGCAAAAATATAAAAAAGGGGCAAGGGCAAGGCCAAAAAGGAAGAATATATGAGTCAGGATGTTCCTATTTCTATTGTTTCTCTTGTAGCCACACCTACCAAGAAAATAAAACTTTCACAGAAGCAACTTGCAGCCTCTACTAATACCCCATTGTTCAGAAGTGTTCATTTGAACACTACACACTCAGATAGCAAGGACTCCCCTATTACGGTTGATGATTCTCATGTCTCCTCTGAGGAGCCCTTACTGCAAGAACAACCGCAAACAAGCAGTCCTATTGCAGAATGCCAGGGTATGATGGAAAAGGATCATGTAGCCGTTGAGGTGATTATAGAAGTAGAGTCTGTAATACCAGAAGTAGCAGAGCCTAACAGAGCCAGAAGATAATCTTCTTCTCTATAGGAAGGCAATCACGGGGAAAATCCCCTTGTTCCAGATAATGTGCTAGTTGGTACAAAGAAAGAGGAAGGCCCACAAGCAGCCAGGCCAGTCCCACATCAAAAACCAAAGGAGGTAACTATTCATGCTCTCTCAGTTGACTATTTCAATGCAATGCAATATCAAAAATCGATGTGGGAATTGGAAAAGACAAAATTAAGAAGGGAGCTTGAAAGAAAACAACAAGAAATTGAATTCCTACATAATAAGATAAATAAAATTATATATATAATTCCAGAATTCATAGAATGTAGACCACCACCACGAATTTATATCCTATGCCTCAAGGAGAATTTTTTCTATTTAAATTAATGAGAGTCCTTCAGGATCTTAACTCAGGCATAGAAACCCCACAGAAATTTGTGGCTGCATACAACACATCACCCGATTGTTTCCAGAATTTATTATGTGAGTTATTCATGCACAATTATTTTGTTCCTTTTAATACTAATTGGAATCCCCTTCTTTTTATTGGTGACATACATTTGTCTGCCCTCCTTTCCTAGATTCAGAATGAAATAAATTATGGTGGGAAATTACTTAAGTACAAAATTCTGGAACAGTCCATTTCATTTCCCCTTCATCCTGAAAGCCAGTCACCACGATGACTTTACTATGACTAGATTCAAATTATTTATGGATTTCATGATTCTGTACTAAGGAAACTGATTCTAGAAAGCCGTGAGGAATTTTTCTCAGCATTTGAAAGATTGTCATTATCAGACAAGGACAGGGCAGCTGAAGGATTAAGGCAAAGATGGGGGAGACTCACTATGGCACTTAAGAAGGTAGAACCACACAGTCTGATTAACTTACAGGCTACCATGCAGCATGTTAGCTGGTATATACACTAGGGAAGACAGCCATGGCCTGAGAGATGGTTGCCACTCACCTTCCAGCCTCCCCTACTTTTATGGCCATTGTATAGTTGTGTTGATGATGAAATAGATGAGCAGCAGGAACTGAGTAAACGAGTGAAGGTGGAGCGAAAAAATGCATTCTACTGGTGAGTGGGTACCTCCATAATTAGAGAAACATAGTAAGGAGACCTCTAGATTCTTTCCAAGATCTAGAATGTCTCAGTGCCTGAGGACCGGCACCAGTCTTCGTAGAGGGAAAAATGATAGGCCATTTTAATGGCATGCTTTAGATACCTTAGAAGAACTTTTTCTAGATCCTTTCCTATGTTTTCTTTTATTACTCCAAGACTTTATGCTCTAAAACTATAAATATGTGGTATTCAACCACTAGACCTATGCCATGGACATATGATACTTAATATACTTTATCTGGATGAATACGCTCTATTTATTGCTATGAAATTATGATCATGTTTTATGAATGAATTGACTATTTGAGAAATAGATAATGCATATGTAATTTGAATGATTTCCATGAATGCTTCTATCCTAACAGTGTTAATACAATGCATCAAAGTAGCAACCATCATCTTGTCCAGGTGAGCACGTCTATGTGTTGGACGCTTGACTCGGTCCTGCAGCAGATGTGCACAGATGAAACATTGGCGTAGCAGCAGTGGAAAGCTTTCGGTTAATCCAGGTGGAGATGATTGAGAAAAGGATTGGCAAGCACAATAATTTCCCTGATGAAATCTAGGAGAGAGTGGGAAGTTAGATCTGTTGTCTAAGTATTTCTTTCCTCTTTTCTGGACCGATTCCATTTCTTGCTTTCTAGTTTTCCTTTTTGTTAGTTGTTTGTAATAAAAGCTCCACCTTTTCTTAGGGCATGTGGAGTTTAGTAGTTAGATGTTTTTCCCTTTAAATAAAGCCTCGCTCCTGTGTGAGAAGGAGGGCAGTTGTAATATTATGATAGTTGCAAGATAGTTTAGTTCTGTTATTTACTGTTGATGAGAATCTTTGTACTCTATTATTCATTTTAATGAGAAAATGAACTTTTGAGTTAAGTTATATGTAATTGAGTATTCTGGGTACTCACCCAAGGGGGCCCACTTGGTGAGGAATCCATAGTTAGATTCATTCTATTTTAGCTTGCTTTCCTGCATTTTTTTATTTCAATTCCCATGTTGAATAGCTCCTGCAGCCAAAGCCATAGGACAGCTACCGCTTCCTGCGGCCAAGCAACAGAGTAACTAAGGCATTATAGTTATTTTGTGCACTCTCCCATCCTGCTAGCAGCATTCATTTCCATCATTTAATTTCAAGTGTTTACTTTCACAATAATAGTTTATCTTTCCTTTGAGTAATCATTTCATGCAGCAACAGTATAGTTTCCCTTCGAAAGCATTTATTTCCTGCAGCCATAGAATAGTTTCTTTCCAACATTTATTTCCTATAGAAACTATAGAATGATTGGTTGAGAAAGTGTCTGGTGCATATATTTTTCTAGCCCATTTCAAGTAACACGTCCCTAGGTTTGACATATTAAATGAGTTTCTTACAAAGTGGATGAAGTGCTTAGTTGGATGTTCAATCCTTGAGTTAAAGGATTATGCCTAGTTTTTGAGCCTTTATAACAAGAGATCACATGCAAGTTAGGGGTATGGACTAAATGAAGGATATAAATGCAAGCCAAGGGTGAGAAGAAAATGAAGTGTGACTAAGGGATATGACAAGTCCAAAAAGGATACATTGACAAAATGGTAACAAGGAAAAGGTTCTAAATGAAACCTAAGGTCATAAACTAAGACAAATGAAATAAATGATAAAAGAAGGTATGCAAGGATGGACTAAGGAAATTCAAAAAGGGGTATTATGGAATACTAGACCCCAAGATGAATGATGCAAGTGAGACAACGTAAGGAGCACCTATGTATGGAGGGTTGAAACAAAGCTACAAGGTTTGGAGTTTCCCATGTTTTAAAGTTTGGACAATGTTTTTAATCAAGTATTGATAAAGGTGTTTGTGCAAATGTTTAAAGATTTGGACAAGTGATGTTTGATTAGGAATATGTTTTTGAGCACAAATGCTAGACAAAGTGGTCATTTAGGAAATGAAGACAAGCACAACCTATAGTTTAGGAAAGGGTAATACTTGTTGAATCCTTTTGCAATAAAATAAGAATTTCAATTAGATAGATAGAATCTTGGATAAACATTATCCCCCTTACATGACACTCACTTCTTGAGCATGCCAAGCTTCAAATTTATAAAGAATCGAAGACCTTGAGAAATTTTATATCTCAAATTGAAGAGTACATGAGGGGTTTCTCTTGGGTACATATCTCACAATCCCTACGTCAACAAGTAGAGGGAATTTGGACACTAAAAAATAGGCTTCTAGTAAGTACATCCATTCAGATGGCTATACTTATGACATATTAGCCCCATTATGGACGCCTTCTAGCCTACAAAAGTTACATTTTGTAGGTTTTTACGCACCACATGAGTATTGAGGGAGATCTTCTTCCCAATATAGCACAATAAACACATTTTATTGTAACATTAATCACAACCACATTTCTTATATAGCAGTTCAGAATATCTTGGCTTTAGCTTGTTACCGCTTGGGTTGTCCCTTGGGGCAAGTACCTCTTTTCCCACAAAGGCACATCCTCTAGAAGATAAAAAAAATTTCTCTTGCACCCAAGGTTTGTGAAGGTGAGGGGAGAAGGTAAATTTATTTTATCTTGGGTTCTATCCTAAAAAAAACATGCCAAATGGTGCAAGAGCACACCTAGGCTAACCTCCATGTTTTAGTCATTTTTGGCTTGTACTTGACATTAGCCAAGTCAAGATAGTTAGGTTTTTTTAATACCTTAGAAGTTCATTGAAATGTGGGCTAGGTGAGTTAGTCATTAGTACCAAGGTCACCAAATTAGCCATTGTTAGTAGTTTTTATTTTTCTTAGGATTAGTTGCTTAATGTTGGATTTGAGCCTTGAATGTGTCTTAAACACATAAGTGATGTCATAGAGATTCCATAAGGCCATAAATGATATTGGATCCTCGAAATGAAGAGGTTAGAGGTCCTAAAACTCAAGGAGGAGGCATAATGGCAAGGATGCCAAAAGTTGCTAAATTGTTGTCATGACAACATTTGCAATTATTGCAAATGTTGCATGCAACTCGGTTACCTTGGATCCCCCTACAAAATAGGGGTGGGGAATCGACCAACAAGGACTAGAAACATGGAATGAGGCATCTAATGTGGGAGGAGGCTTGAATCTCGACAGAGAGGGTACATTGTAACAAGTTTTGAATTTGAACAGAGCTCTGCAACTTTGTGTTTTCAGGAAATCCGAGCATTTCATTGTGACAGTGATATTTAATGGATTGAATGTCTTAGTTTAGTTGTGTATTTGTGTTCATAGGATATTTTGAAGTGTTTTTCATTAAGCAAGATAGTTTTTTAGAGATAGTCTAAGGTCTGAGGTAAATTATTTTGTGTTTTGTGTGTTCACTGGTCCTGTCCTGACCAATCAGTCGATTCATAGCTCCCACATGAAAAATAACCATGGGATCTTCCTAAGGGTGGTTTGATATGTTAGGGGATTCATTATTATATACATATTTATGAGTAGGAGTATAGTGGAGTCAAGTTTCTAATTTTAGTGCCAAGCCCTAGGCGAGCAGACACTGTCCAGTTAGAGGTTTGGAGATGAAAGATTGAACATATCTTGCAGGGTAGAGAAGCACTGTACGGGATAAGTGAAGTTATAGATAGGGTATATTCATATCCTAACATGCTATGAGGATTGAGTTCACACCAATCCATTCAACCAATTTTTGAGCAAGTTTTCAACTAGGTTGCAAACAGTCCTAGAAATTAGGCCTATTAGCCCTACTGGACCTAGATTGTAGGAACCCTATGTACGGAGGGCTTGGGAAACTAAAACCTTCAAAATATATTGTAAATTGATAAAGGGTATCTGAATGTGTGATTGGTTTTTCAAGTTCTTTGGAAATTTTTTGAAATAATTGGGAAAAATACATTGTAAAAGGCTACAAGAAATAGGCCTCAATTAGGCTTCCAAGTGATTGAATCCTTGAACCCGGTAAAGACCAAGTTGAAGACCCTATTAAATGGCTTCAAATGACAAGGATATGAACATTTGAAATTTTATGGATGTCCCTACAATGAATCATGAATGCTAGAGTGGAATTGGCACTTAGATCTTTCTAAGTGTAGTGGGAGAAGTGAAGATTTGTACTAACTAAAAGGTGTTAGACTTTCAAGGTGAAGCACATGAGTTGAGAACTCTTATATAAGAGTTGTAATTGGACTTAGTTAATCATCTAAGCCAATAAAGGCCTAGAGGAGATTAGTTTCCTAGAAGAGACAAGCTAAGGACTCTTGGTTGAAGTGCTAGCAAGCCTTGGAACTCTCACATCATATTGGTATCAGAGCTTGATTGAGATCAGGCTTGTGGTGGATGTTTCAGCCTACTGAATTAGTTGGAGAGAATACACCATTTGGATCAGTAGAAGAAAAAACCATGGTGACTAATGTTGATTTATCCAAAAAGGTGGATGAGCAAGAAGAAGAAAACAAGTTGTTAAGAGAAAGGTTGTCTCAAATGGAGCAACTCTTGGGAGAAGTCCAAGACAAAGTTGAGAAGATGAAAGATAAGATAGATCAGAAAGAAGAAGAAGAAGCAAGGGAGAAGGGAGTGGATTTAGAAGAGGAAGTTCCAACCCTTGACCCTGTCAATGACCAAGAACCCTTCTTAAAGGCACTAAAGGCTTTAAGTGGAAAAGCTTTGGAGGGTGTACCACTTTTTAGTGGACAAATGGATCCAGATTCAGTTGTGGATTGGATTAATAGTATAGAGAACCATTTCAAATGTCATGGTATCACGGAGGCCCAAAAAGTGAGTTTGGCCAAGTCAAGGTTCAAAGGATCAGCTCTCATATGGTGGAATTTTGTTCAAACTAAAAGGGAGAAAGAAGGAAAGAGTCTTATAGTCTCATGGAAGGGCGTGGTGACTAAGTTCAAGAAGACTTACTTGCCTAATGAATATGAGGTTCAATTTCATAGGAGAAGACACAATCTTAGACAAAAAGATTTGGATTTCCAAGAATACACCGAAGATTTCCCAAAGTTGTGCTTAAGATCACAAGTGGTGGAGGATGAAAGCATCAAACTAGCTAGATATTTGAATGGAATCAAGTGGTTTATTCAAGAATACATGAGTCTTGTGAACTTCAAAACCATTCGCCAATGTTATCAAATGGCCTTGAAGATAGAGGAGAAAGGAAAAAGAAAACAAGAGCAAACCTCTAAATGAAGAGGTAGAGGAAGGGATAATAGAGGATAAAGAGGTGGCTATGGTGGAAGAAGTTCAGAATCAAGGACACAAGGAGAAGTCAAGTACACTGAGCAACAAGAGGGAAGTTCTAGTAGAGGTGGTAGAGGAAGGAACTCAAACTTTAGAGGAAGAAGTGGTGGACAAGGAAGAGGCAATTACTTTGCCAATATGAAATGCTATCATTGCAACCAAATGGGACGCCATGCCTATAGGTGTCCAAAGAAGGGTAGTACTTCTCAAGGAGGTAACAAGAGAACTAATTTAGTTCATGAAGAGAAAAATGTAGCAGAGACACACTCTGAGGTACCGTTGAATTCAAAAGAAGGTGAGAACCTCATGATGAGGAGAACATTGATCAAGGAGTTGGTTAAAGAAGAGCCAAGCCAAAGAAGGTCCATATTTAGAATCAAATGTAAGGTAATAAGTAAATTATGTAGAGTCATAGTGGACTCAGAGTCTACTGAAAACATTGTGTCAGAAGAAGTAGTCAGCAAGTTAGGCATGACAAGGATACCTCATACCCATCCTTACAAGGTCACATGGCCCAATAAGGGACAACATGTCTTAGTCAACGAGCAAGCTTGGGTAGATTTCTCTATAGGGAGATATAAGGACAAGGTTCTATGTGATGTGCTTCCCATGGATGCATGTCACTTGCTCCTAGGTAGACCATGGCAATTTGACCACCAAGCTATCCATGATGGAGTGAAGAACTCCTATACATTCAAGAAGGATAAATTAACTTTCAAAATCTAATCATTGTTAGAAGATGCAGATGTGAAGAAAATAGGTCCTAATGTGCTTATGGTGGGTGAAAAAGAATTCATAGAAGCCATGGAAGAAGGAGAAGGAGTTGGCTATGCATTGGTACAAAGGCCAAGAGAAAAGAATGAAGAAAAAGGAGACAAGAAATCAAAGACACCTAAGGAGATATAAAGCATGTTGTAGACTTATGAAGGCATAGTAAGTGATGGACAACCATCAGAATTACCCCCTACAAGAGCCATAAGTCATAGGATAGACTTCATACCCGGAGCTACCCTACCTAATAAGGTAGCTTACAAGATGACCCCTCAATAAAATGAGAAAATTGCTAGGCAAATAGAAGAACTCCTTACCCAAGGCCTTATCAAGAAAATCATTAGCCCTTGTGTAGTACCTACTATCCTAGCACCAAATAAAGGAGGAAAATGGAGGCTTTGTACTGATTAAAGAGACATAAATAGGATAACCATTAGGTATAGGTTCCCCATACCTAGGATTGAAGACCTAATGGATTGTCTAGGTGAAGCCAATTACTATAGCAAGATAGACTTGAAGAGTGGGTATCACCAAATTAGGATACATGAGGGAGATGAATGGAAGATAGCATTCAAAACCAATGAAGGTTTGTATGAATGGCTTGTCATGACATTTGGACTATCTAATGCCCCCTCCACATTCATGAGGCTCATGAATGAGGTCCTCAAAGACTACATTGGAAAATTTGTAGTAGTATATCTTGATGATATATTGATTTATAGTAGGACAAGAGAGGAGCATCTTCAACACCTTGAGACTGTCTTCAAGAAGTTGCATGAAGAGAAGTTGATGATCAACTTGGAGAAATGTGAGTTCATCAAAATAGAGCTAGTGTACCTTGGGTTTGTTCTCTCTCATGGTAATCTGAAAATGGACAAAAGTAAAGTGGAAGCCATCATGAATTGGCCTACTCCAAGGACAGCAATAGAGGTAAGAAGTTTTCATGGCCTTGCTCAGTATTATAGGAAGTTTATAAGGTAGTTTAGTGCTATTTGTGCTCCTATGTTGGACACAATCAAAGGAGGAATGAATACTAAGTTCATGTGGAATGAACAAGCCACTAAGAGCTTTGAGTTATTAAAATAAAAGATTGCTACCCAACCGGTCTTATTCTTGCCAAGCTTTGAGAAGCTTTTCACCATTGAGTGTGATGCAAGCAATGTGGCTATTGGAGCTGTCCTAAGCCAAGAGGGAAGACCAGTAGCATTTCATTCAGAAAAGTTAAGTGAAACCAAGAGGAAGTATTCTTCCTATGACCTTGAAATGTATGCATTGGATCAAGCTTTAAGGAAATGGAGACACTATTTACTCCCCAGGAGTTCATATTCTACTCGGATAACCAAGCTTTAAGTTTATTGAACTCTCAAGAAAAGTTAAGTCACAAGCACATGAAATGGGTTGAGTACCTACAAGCTTACACCTTTAATATCAAACACAAGAAAGGTGTCCTGAATAAAGTAGCAACTGCATTGTCTAGAAGAGCTCTCACAATTCAGGAAATTCAGTTGAAGAGTATAGGAATAGATCACTTCAAGGATCTATATGCTGATGATGAAGACTTTGCAAACATTTATAAGGTATGTGTTGAATTCAAGAATCATTTTCATAGCAAGTATGTTGAATACACTTTTCAAAGTAACCTTTTGTTTAAGGGAAATCAATTATGTGTCCCTAGAGGGTCTATTAGGGAGAACGTAATCCAAGAAAAGCACAATGGTGCATTGAGTGGTCACTTTGGGATCACTAAGACCCAAGAACTTGTTCAAAGATTCTATTATTGGCCAAGCATGAATCTTGATGTTAGGAGGTATGTCGAAAGTTTCATTGTATGTCACAGAGCAAAAGGTACTTCTTCAAATGTAGGCCTCTATCAGCCACTACCTATTCCCACTAGGCCATGGGAATGTTTGAGCATGGATTTTAGAGTTGGGTTACCCAAGACAAGACAAGGTGTGGATAGTGTATATGTAGTTGTGGACAGATTCAGCAAGATGGCTCACTTTGTACCATGCAAGACCACTAATGATGCCAGCCAAATAGCCTCTCTCTTCTTCAAAGAGATAGTAAGAATCCATGGGTTACCTATGAGCATTGTGTCAGATAGAAACACAAAATTTATGAGTCATTTTCAGAAGACTCTTTGGCAAAGATTGGGCACTAATTTATCCTTTGGGTCTGCATACCATCCCCAAACTGATGGTTAGACTGAAGCGGTGAATAGGAGCCTTGGAAATCTACTAAGGTGCTTGACCAAGGAATATGGTTAGCAATGGGATTAGTTGATTGGGCAAGCTGAGTATGCCTACAATGACACCATAAATCAGTCGACAGGGAAGAGCCCCTTTGAGATAGTATATAGATTACATCCTAGAGGAGTCTATGAGTTGAGAAACTTGAAGGATGGAGTGAAGGCAAGTGGATATGCAGATGATTTTGTCTATGCAATGTGGGAGATACATGATACATTTAGGAGGACTTTGACAGAGAATACTATGAAGCATAAGAGTAAAGTTGATGGGAGTAGGAGAACAGTTCAGTTCAATGTGGGTGACATGGTCAGGTGCATCTTAACAAATCAAGACTTCAAAAGGGATTCCCTCACAAGTTGCAGATGAGAAGGATAGGTCCCTGTCCTATCTTAGCTAAGTATGGTGATAATGTATTCGGAATCAAGCTCCCGAAAGATAGTGGACTGTCACCTATTTTCAATATTGCAAACTTAGTCCATTACAAAGGACCACAACAAGACATGGATCATAGTCTCCAAGAAGTGATCAAAGATGTGCAAGATCTCCAATTACCCCTGCTACAGTCACAAGAGCTGACAATGTACTGGATACTAGAGTCTACAAACATACTAGAACCAAAGAATACAAAGAACACTTGGTAAAGAAGCATGGTCAAACCAATGCTGATGTAGTATGGGTAAAGGAATCAGAGTTCACAAAGATGGGGATTGATACAAGCATCCTCAATCCAAGGGTGGATTAAACTTTTTGTTTTGGGGAGGATGGTGCAGGAGCACACCTAGGCTAACCTCCATGTTTTAGTCATTTTTGGCTTGTACTTGACATTGGCCAAGTCAAGATATTTAGGTTGTTTTTAGACCTTAGAAGTTCATTGCAATGTGGGCTAGGTGAGTTAGTCATTAGGACTAAGGTCACCAAATCAGCCATTGTTAGTAGTTTTTATTTTTCTTAGGCTTAGTTGCTAAATGTTGGATTTGAGCCTTGAATGTGTCTTAAACACATAAGTGATGTCATAGAGATTCCATAAGGCCATAAATGATATTGGATCCTCGAAATGAAGAGGTTAGAGGTCCTAAAACTTGGGGAGGGGGCATAATGGCAAAGATGCCAAAAGTTGCTAAATTGTTGTCATGACAACATTTGCAATTATTGCAAATGTTGCATGCAACTCGGTCACCTTGGATCCCCCTACAAAATAGGAGTGGGTAATCAACCAACAAGGCCTAGAAACATGGAATGAGGCATCTAATGTGGGAGGAGGCTTGAATCTCGATAGAGAGGGTACATTGTAACAAGTTTTGAATTTGAATAGAGCTCTGCAACTCTGTGTTTTCAGGAAATCTGAGCATTTCATTGTGACAGTGATATCTAATGGATTGAATGTCTTAGTTTAATTGTGGATTTGTTTTCATAGGATAGTTTGAACTGTTTTCATTAAGCAAGATAGTTTTTTAGAGATAGTCTAAGGTCTGAGGTAAATTATTTTGTGTTTTGTGTGTTCACTAGTCCTGTCCTGACCAGTCAGTCGATTCATGGCTCCCACATGAAAAATAACCATGGGATCTTCCTAAGGATGGTTGGATATGTTAGGGGAGTCATTAGTCTGTACATATGTAGGAGTAGGAGTCTGGTGGAGTCAAGTTGCTATTTTTAGTGCCAAGCCCTAGGCGAGCAGACACTAGCTAATTAGAGGTTTGGAGATGAAAGATTGAGCATATCTTGCAGGGTAGAGAAGCACTGTACGTGATAAGTGAAGTTCTAGATAGGGTATAGTCATATCCTAACATGCTATGAGGATTGAGTTCACACCAATCCATTCAACCAAGTTTTGAGCAAGTTTTCAACTAGGTTGCAGACAGTCCTAGAAATTAGGCCTATTAGCCCTATTGGACCTAGATTGTAGGAACCCTATGTACGGAGGGCTTAGGAAACTAAAACCTTCAAAAT
>MU227176.1:448251-471951 GCA_018584345.1 Thuja plicata
GTAAAAGGCTACAAGAAATAGGCCTCAATTAGGCTTCCAAGTGATTGAATCCTTGAACCCGGTAAAGACCAAGTTGAAGAACCTAGTAAATGGCTTCAAATGACAAGGATATGAACATTTTCAAGTTTATGGATGTCCCTACAATGAATCATGAATGCTAGAGTGGAGTTGGCACTTAGATCTTTCTAAGTTTAGTAGGAGAAGTGAAGATTTGTACTAACTAAAAGGTGTTAGACTTTCAAGGTGAAGCACATGAGTTGAGAAATCTTAGAGAAGAGTTGGAATTGGACTTAGTTAATCATCTAAGCCAATCAGGACCTAGAGGAGATTAGGTTCCTATAAGAGACAAGCTAAGGACTCTTGGTTGAAGTGCTAGCAAGCCTTGGAACTCTCACATCACCAAAGCACCAAACACATCAAACACAATAAATTTTAAGCACCAAAACATAGTGTTTACTAAACTAATAGATAAATGGTTTTAAAATAAAGCCTTCAACAAACGTACTACACCAAATGTTATTAGTAGTTTCAAAAATAATATCTTCGACAATCAATTAGTACCTGCACAAGCCCACAAAAAGACAAAGAATTAGCTCCCCCAAAAAAAAGAAAATCAACACAATTTATTTAAAGAAAATCTAATATAATTGAACAAAAACAAATTTAATCTAAAACAAAAATATAATCTAATTTAATAAAAATCAAAACTAATCTAAATTTGTAAAATAAAACTAACCTAAACAAAAACTTTATCTAAATTAAAACAAAACTAATATAAATTAAAAAACTAATCTAAATAAAAAATTAATTTAAAATAGAAACTAATCTAAATTAAAAATTAAAAAACTAATTCTAAATTAGTAACAAAAACGAATCTAAATCTAAAACTAAAAATTAATCTAAACTACTAAATAAATAAATAAATAAAAATTAATTTTATATTGTCATATCAGCTCCTCATATTCGCCAAACAGCTATGCCCAAGATGATTAGTAACAAATAAAACCATTATTCTACAAAAAAAAATTAGAAAATTTGAAGAGCCAAATTGAAAACTAAATTGAATTTTACCAGCCAAATGTCTTATGCCAAAAAAATTGGATTGTAGCAAAATAAGAATCCACGTGTACAATTTGTATTAGGAGCAACTCATTAAAACTAAACTTAACATTGGTCAACAACAATATTAATTTTGGACCTCCACCTCCCAACTGGACTAATAAACCTCACAGCTAGATGGAAACTTTTATCACATGCACATGTCAAAGAAAGAAACTCTCGAAGGAGGTCCATCTCAGTGTATATCTTAGATTCTTCAATGTTGCGACCAATAAATTGTAAATTGCAAAGTACAAGCGCAACAATCTATAGTGAGAGGATCCAAATCTAACCATGTCTCTCCAATTGCTCTTACGTGACAAAGAATTAGAGTAAGATTTATTGATTGAACTAGTAATTATATTTGAGTTATGTATAATCATCATTAATGGTTTGCACATAAATTTGTATCGACTCCTCCTCAAGGTATGATATATTTATTAATACTCAATGTTATCATTCACTGGTATCGAGCAACAACTTTCATACTTTCGTATAACATAATCATGTAACCAAAGACATCAGTCAAGCTCCTCCAATATTCTCACGTTGAGGAGATCATCATAAACCATCTCAATGAAGATTAATTAGAGGTATAGATAAGAGCTTCCCATATGACATGAGTGAAAGCTTAGGTATAGAGAGTCATGCCAATGTTGCAAGACTACATGCTAGTAAGATCCCACACCACAAAGAAAGAAAGGTCTCGTGACTTATAAGGACACAATCTCTATGTCAACTCTCTGTCATTTTCCACTATAGAATCTCTTACACCTAAGAGTTATAAAAATCACCCACAGACTGACAACAACTCTCAATTAGTCAATGTAAACAATATATGTGTTAGACATAATTTTCACTCAGACCTCGGTCAAAACAACTTTGAATATCTTGAGGCAAGTATGTAGACACCTAAATTTGGTCAAGCAAAATAAAACAAAGAGTGAAGTGAGCAAATCAAGCAAAATTATGAATTAATTTAATTATCAAATCTATTGGATTAATTAAATTAAAAAGATCAATTAATTATGCAATTGATATTAATAAATTAATTGTATAGTTAAATAAAATTAATTCCAACCCATTCAAGGGTGCACATGGCTAAATTAAACGAGATAAATCAATTAATTAATTCCTTTTATTTCTCACCCATCACATCGAACAAATCAAAATCAACCAATGAGGATTAAGGATTGAGCTCACATGGATCAAGACCAAATTGATTCTCCATCACACATATTTGAATTGCATCTTGACCACTCATTTTGTCTCTCTATTTGAAACCAACATTTAAATTGTCTCACCATTTGAAACCCTTAACTCAACTCAACCCTAATCATGATCAAATCAACTCTACCCCCTACCCTTAGAAAATCCTTTAAATAGAGGTAATTTTGAGAGAAAATAGGAGAACACACATTCATGAGAAAAGCATCATCACTATAGGTAAATATATTGAGTTTATAGAATTTGCATAATAGTGATCGATCTTGAAGCATTTTAGTACAATTCAAGCTAAATAGGGTATAATGTATCATAGATCATTTATCAACCTAGGACTGTCATTAATGGATGTTCAAAGCTGAGAGCATACTATTTCTTTCCTAGATAGAGAGCCATGAGAGGCTCATTGCTCATGTTTTCAATTCAATTATTTTAAATTGTTAGATTTCAAAGTTGAATTGATAATTAATGATACTAATCTCATGAAGTTATATTTCATATATACGAATGGCGCCCACCGTGGGGCTCTAAGCCTCATTTATAACATTTTCATGAAGTTTTGTTGTGTTTGAGTGTGTTTGTTTGCAGGAATTTGCAATTTACAAGTGAAGTGATGTGCATGAGGTGAATTATGACGCCTTTACACGGCCAAATGACGTGTGCAAATATCCTTTTATCTTCTATCTCACATTATTACAATGCATTTGGCAGTTAAAGAAATGTGTAAAAGTCTAAAGTCTGATGCCTTTACACAGCAAAGTGACACTTCAAATGAGTTTTTTGATGCTTATAATACTTTTCTTAGTGAATTTAATAGAAAAATAATGCATCTTATCAGTTAAAATAGTGCTTAGTAATGAGAATTTGTGCGCTTTAACAGTAAAGTAATGCATAGTAGGGTTTAAAGTAGTGCTTAATCGTCATTGTAGTAGCGTGTAGCACTGTCTGTCTGTTTGCGGGTTAAAATTAAAAAAATCAGAAAATTTAATGATAAATTATTGTTGTTTTGCATATGTCAATCCACAGGAAGGTGCATAAACTATGATATTACAAGAAGGTGGAGGAAAGGAGAGAAATTAAAAGGTGGAACAAGGTAAAGGAATCTAAAACTTGTTATCAAAAGTTATTAGATATGGAAAGCATGCATAGGTATTGGAGAATACTTAATTTGTATCAAGATTTCTTCAATTTACCTCACTTTGAATTAGATAACACTTCAATGAATGCTCCTATCTAAATTACAAATTTCATCTTTGTTTTCACTAACTTGGGTAATTGGCCTTTAATTTGATTTTTACCTTAACTTTGCTTGAGTTTTGTTGGACTAACCCTTGGAAAGAGGATGCAAAGGAGATGGAACGATCACCACTAGGTGAGTGAAATTGAAAAGCAAAAAACAATAAAAAAGCACCTAACCTTACTAGCTTCGAACAGTTAAGATCTAAAATCCTTTTGCATTGCTTAGATTATGGCAAGCCAAAGTTGGAATCTAGCCTAATTAGAAAAGGAACTTCAAGTCACGAATTAAAGCATTCATATGCCAAATTTGAGATAAGAAGAAACTAAGAAATTAAACCAAACATTAAATTTGAACCTCCTTGTTTGTGGAAGAGAAGTGCTAGGTATATGCTCTTCACTTTTTGAGTGAATCAAAATGCCATACACACTTCAAATCCCTTAGATTAAGAGGTGGTAAATAAACTTTTTCAATTGTGTTTGGAATTGGAGAATTAGTAGGGATATTTTCTTCACCTTTTAGGTGAATCAAACTTCCAAAACTACTTATTCATTTCATTTCTTTCTTTAAAATGAACATGCTAGATCTTTAGTGGGCCTGCCTCCCGAGATTTTCCTTTTCGAGGATGGTGAGAGGGAACGGACCCAAAGTGGGATTTAAGATTAAACCAATCTATTCCACCCACTTCAAAAAAAAACCTCATTATGTTCAAAAACTTAGAGGGCGAAAATATCAAATTCTTGGACTCGTAGGATTAATAGCCTAAATTGCACATCGCGACTACGTAGCCCTTGTATGATTCATTTGATCTATTCGTTTGGAAGCAATATTAAAATGCCAAAGTAATTTAGTTGATCACCTTATAGAGCCATGTTTACAAACCTGTTGAAATGATCGAAAACATACACTTTGTGTTAGATTTAGGGGTTAAAACAAGGATTTGTTGTGTGTTCTGGTTACTGATCTATTTTACAAACAAAAACATCCATCCAAATCTGATCACACTATAAAAAAATTTAAAATAATTAACATGGGGATCAAAGCAGTGACTCACTTATTTCAAGAGTCTTTTAACGTGTATCAACATTTCTGTAACGCTTTTAAACAGCCAAGTAGAACATGTAAACAGACTTTTACCGCTTGTAAACAATGAAGTGACGCTTATGAATGTGTGTTAACGCTTACCAGCTATCAAGTAGTGTGCCTGAACAGTCAACTAGTGCATTGTGTTTCTCCAGTGAGCGCGTACATATAAGTAAAGTAGCGCATATTATCTCTGAAGTAGCACGTAGAAACTAAGACACTCAAACATTGGGTATCTGCCTGAGTTTTTGTAAAATTTCAAAGTCATATTTTGATACCCTTTTCAGAATACTTCTTGTCCAGTATATTAGAGTGATCAAATCCTACCATATTTAAGGAGATAACAAAATTTTAAAGGGGATTGATCAAAAGAGTGATTTTAAAAATATTTGTTTCATGCTAATGCCTGCTTTTACAATATCTCATTACATCAAGGTAACCTTACAGGCAGACATAGCTTATCTTAGACAAGAAATACCCTTTCCAACTGAAACATTAGCTTACTCACAACAATCTTTTGAAATCAAAGAGGAAGTAGAACCAAGCACAATGGCATTTCCCTTTGGATGTATGGATCCTAACCTCATAAATCATGTTAATAAGGAAACCAATCCCCATAACAATAATCAGAATGGTGGAAATAATGATGGGAATAATGGGGGAGGTAATTATATTAACAATGGAGGAGATAACATGAATGATGGAGGAAATAGGGACCCTCAAGATGAGGAGGCCACCGAAGAGAGAGTAAACGAAGTGGCCCAAAGTCCTTTCTTTATAAAAATCATGAAGAGAATCTTAGAAAGAGATAGGGAGAAGTATTTCTTTGACTTAGCCCAAGTAGGGGTAAATCTCCCCCATGATTATGATATGACTAATCTAAAGAAGAAGGAAGAAGATGAAAATCCAATTGCGATCATGAATAAACAAATCAAACTTTTCCAAATGCAATTGGATAATAATAAGAAAATGGCAGCTCCAAAGCCATTCCCAATTGAAGTTGTATGCTCGTTCCCTTTCGATAAGACTTTAATTATGGTACCATTCCCTTCGAATGTGGTCTTCCCTAAATACAATAAATACATGGGGGTATTCAACCCACAAGAACACTTGAGAGAATTGTGTGCATTAAGCTTGGATTTTATGCATGATACCACTTATTTAATGCGACTATTTCCAAGAAGTCTTTGAGGACATGCGATGGAAAGGGTCTCAAAATTACCCTCAAATGTTCAAAATTTTGAAGAGTTGGCATCTAATTTTGTGACTCATTACTCATATAACATCAAACATAAGGTCACAAAGATAAATTTATGCAATTCTAAACAAAGAGAAGGAGAAGCATTCCTAGTATTCTTACAAAGGTGGAGAACGATATTTAATCGATATCCTAGAAGTATGTCTAAAAAAGAGAAAATGGATATCTTTTTAAATAGTTTGAACACAACAATGAACTATCGGCTACAACTCTAATGCCCAGCTACTTTTGAGAAGATCATTGAAAATGGAGTTACCATAGAGTAAGTTTTGGTGAAGAGTGGAGAGATTACTATTTTTAAGGAAAATAAGATTTTTCCTAATAATCACAATAATTCCAACAACAATAATCGGGCTTCTAAAATAATAATCAATTTTGGTTCAAGAACACTAACAATGGCCTTGTCAATGATGGAGTTGTTGAAGTAAACAACTTAAAATCTACTCCTTTCAATCTTACAAGAGGATCTAACCAAGCGAATAATATAAATCAATCAACAAATATCTCATTCAACATCAATAACTTTTTGAACAAGAAAGAAGCTAACAAACCAAAACCGTTCTTTAGCCCATCACCAAGAAGGAAGTTCACACCCTTGGGCGAACCACTTGAGAAATATTTAATAACTATTATTGCTAATAAGATATTTTTCCTACCAGAATCAAGGCCCTATGAACCACAAGTCAAACCCTCATGGTGGAATTACAATCATCATTGTGAGTACCATCGGAATAAAGGGCACAAGACAAACAAATGCATGAGGTGCAAGACTTAATAGATGATGGTGTGATCAAGGTAGAAGGGCCTCAAAATAATGAAGATCATGTGGCCTTTAAAAATCATTTTTTCAATCGTGAGAAAGTGGAATCTTCAAATAGTAGTCAAATAACAAAGTCAATTTTGCACATAGCTATGATAATGTAATCAATTCCTTGTCAAGATATGAGAATACTATCAATGTTGTTGCTGTATAAGATCAATCATCAAAGGAAACTTCTAATATTGTTACTAGGGGAAAGTATCAAAGATAAACTTACAAGGAACTACCCCTAAGAATATTTCCCCTAACCAACCATCTTCTTCTCAAAGGCAATACAATATTGTGGATCAATTGCAAAAGACTCCAGCCCAAATTTTAATTCTTGAATTGTCAAAACTCTCACCAAATCATAAGGAGATTTTAGAAAAGGCTCTTGTGGAAACTACCATTCCCAACAACCTATATGTGGATAGATTTCAAAATATGGTGGGTCATCTCATTGAACCTCATTTTTTATCCTTTTCTGAACAAGATGATATGTCTATTAACCATCTCCAAAATCTTCCAATGCATATAGAGATTTTAATACATAAACATTAGGTCAAAAGAGTCCTTATTAATGGGGGAGCTGGTCTAAACATTTGCACGTTGAGTCTAGTAAAATCCCTAGGGTTCTCCAAAGGGGTCGTTGATCCAAAGAAGAAGATCATGATTAAGGCCTATGATGATGAAGAAAGGTCTTCTAAAGGAATGGTGGTTTTTCCCATTCAAGTCGAGCCAATTAAAAAGGATAGCATTGTTGGAATAATGGAATGGTGTGTTCTGAGAGGGGAGGGGTGAATTAGTACCCTTAAAAAAATTTATCAATTAACCTTAATCCTTTAGTAATCAATTCCTTGCATTACCGACCATATGTGCTATTATATCTTTGTGTATGTAATATCAATTCATAAACTCAATTTGCATGTAAACATTCATAGAAACATTCATGAAATGTAATGACATGTGACACAAGATTTGGTAATGCAGAAAACCCTTATTAGAAGGTAAAAACTACGGTGGGGATGAAACCCACAAAATTTCACTATCTATAGAATGGAAGGGGCCAGTTAAGGCTTACAAGTTTGATCACTTATGATGATCTTACCCTGTTAGGAGTAATATGTTTAAACTGATTAAGGTATACTCTGTTAAGAGATTTAGCAACATTGTTTAGTGTGCACTCGGTTAAGATATTTACAAAAGGATTGTTAAATCCACCTTCTTAAAGGATTTCTTCTATTCGCTACACTTGTTAGAATGTAGTCAAAAATACTTGTCTGACCTGAAGATATGTAATCCTAAATTGTTGAATACAGATCCTTTAAAGTCACATGTATATTTATCACCTATAGTGATTGATCAATACCTCTGTTCTGCTCGGTAGCCTTGGATCTTGTTCTTTATAACTGATTTGATCTTTTGTTGTCCTTTTGCATAAAACTCTATATATGATCCAGAGATGTGCTCCTCGGCTACAATCATCATCACATCATCTTGTTCTGATTGATTACACATCTATTTATACAATGAATTGACCTAAATAAGTTTCACGCTTTATAATGTTAACCCTATGATCAAAGGTTTACAACTTGACCTTGATCTCCTAGTTTGCATGTTTACAATCAGTTAGATTGATTAAAATGATTACATTTGCTTTACTTGACCCTCAAGAAATGGTTTTAAAGATATGCTTTAAAGCTAAATATAAAACTTAAGTGTTTTATCTGACGTGTAAGTCAGATCCACATTTCTCAAAATAAAACTGTCTCTCAGTAGACTGGTGCTCGGGTTTCTCTGTAGTCTTTCCTCGGTGATGTCTATGTAGACATTCTACTTCTTCGTTTGCTTTGTCGACTGACTGTCGGTGTTCACTATGAACTTTTTTTTCGGGTTCCTCTGTGAACTTGTATGTCAGTTTACATTGTAACTGCTCTGTCGGGTTACTCTTTAGATTGTGTCTTCAGTTTACTTTGTAACTTGTCCTATCGGTGATAGTGCACTTAGCATTTTTGGTGACCTCCATAAAACTGTTGTGTCAGGTTGCACTATAAACTATCTTTCAGTGATCATGTTACCGACAGTTCCAAAACTATTTCCTTTGTATACTAATGGAAAAATATGATCATCAACCATTTTCCAAGTTCTTCACATGAAATTAACTTACAACATCTTTCTAGGGAGACCATGGATACATGAAATGTAAGCGGTACCTTCAACATACCATCAATATATTAAGTTTCCATACATGGGAGAAGAAATTACTATAAGTGGAGATGTGAATCAATTCTAATACTATAATATTGTTAAACTTGTGAATGAGGCATTCGATCCAAACAATAGTGAATGGGCTACATCAAGTTCTCCTAAAGAAGAAAATTAAGAAGATGGTCCTCGTTCAACTTTGATCACCAACTCAAATCAGGATAAAACTAACTCATCCACATCAACTAAGGGTAAAGAGAAAGTTAGTTTTGTAGATGAAAGTAATAAGAATGCTAAATTAAGTGTTTCAAATCAAAAGGAGGGAGATTCAAACTCCTATATAGTTGAAAATGAAAGAGTTCATGAAACACATTATCAGAAAATGGATAAGTTAATGAAGAAATTCGAGAAACAATGCAAAATCCATAAAAAAGGTGCAACAGAGTGTTATGTGTCATTGTTTGATTTACCTACTTCTCCAAAGTCACATGGTAGGCCAACTAGTGCTCATTAAAATGAAAAGTATAATGCCCATTTTGTAAAAGCAAGTGACTATTCACCAAGGGAAGAAGAGGATACTAAGGTTTTAAAATGGTTGTACAAGGATGATGAGGCTTTAAGTTCTCATGTAGAAAGGGTCCAAAATGTGAGTATCCAAACACATCAATACGGAAAAGGTTTTCAAATCATGAAAAAATGGGATATAAGGGAAGAGGAACTTTGGGCATAAGGAATAAAGGATTTTTAGAACCCATACAACCTTCTTGGAGATCTAAAGATGAAAAATCCGGAATAGGATATCAAAAACAAGGAAATGATCCAAAGAGCTTAAATAAATCCTATGAGCACATTCATATGCTAGATTATGAAAGTGAAGATGAATCTGCTAAAAATGAGTGGGATTCCTTATATGAGGCTTCTCTTCATGACAAGTAAGTGGATTTAATTCATACATATGCTCCTACATCTAGTGCAAATAAACAACCAAGTGTTGATCAAGGATCAAGTTCTAATCAAGAGCCAAACAATTATCAAGAATCTGATTTAAGACAAGAATCAAACATGGGTACCTTGGGTGGTTGAACCATGGGTACCTTCATGGTTAGGAGAATCAAACATTGGGTTTAAACCACAAGTGTTTTATCCACTAGAAATTTGAAATGACTCGAGTGAGGATGATTTTGATCCAAGTCCTATGGAACACCTTGAGCAAGCTCATGTCATAGATTTGAGCGATATAATGTATGAACCTTATAAAAAATTCATGTCCTTAAACCCCATGGAGATGAATTTACCCAATGAACCTTTATGTCTTATCCATCCTGAACTAATTGATTGGGACTTATCCAATCCAAATGACATACTTTCTTTTCCCAGTGATAATTTTGTGGCCCTATACCTAAATACGGTTGAACCCTCTTTCACCAATGAATTTCATCAAAGTATAGAAATGGAAGGAAGGGGACATTCTATCAATCCAAAAGAAATAAAAAATGAAATGGTCTAGTGGTGAAAACCACAATGTGGCAATACTAGACCCAAAAAAAAAGTAAAAATAAAGGATGTTTCCGAAGGTGAAAACCCAAGTGTGGCACATAAGGAAGAGAGATTGGAAACTTTTCTAGAGAATTATGAGGAAAGGTATCCCATTATTATTGAACCTACGGAGAAGGTAAACATTGGCACCGCATCAAAACCAAGATTCATACATCTTGCAGTTTCTTGAACTCTAATAGAAATGTAGAATTATATCCAATTCTTCAAAGAAAAGAAAGTTGATTTTGCATGGTCTTAGTCAGATATGCCAGGGTTAGATCCAAGTTTCATTATGCACCACTTAAATTTAAGGCCATGGGTTAAGCCGATGAAACAAAATCTAGGAAAGATGCATCCTCATATAGCCTTGCTAGTAAAGGCGGAATTGGAAAAGTTTTTAAAAGTGGGGTTCATAAGGGTTATAGCTTATGTTGAATGGATATCCAATATTGTGTTGGTTTTAGAGCATGAAAAATCAATTAGAGTATGCACATATCTCTGAGATCTCAACTTGGCATGCCCAAAGGATGACTTTCCATTACCTAGCATTGATGTTATAGTGGATTTAACGACACGACACTCTATGTTCTCCCTTATGGATGGATTTAGCGGATATAATCAAATTAAGATAGCACTATAGGATTAGGATAAAACAAATTTCACATTCCCTTTGGGTACATTTTGTTGGAACGTCATGCCCTTTGTCCTTAAAAATGCTACAGCTACTTATCAAAGGGCAATGACCACAATTTTTCATGATATGATGCATACATTTCTTGAAGACTATGTAGATGATATCTTAGCTAAATAACATGAAAGGAAAGATCATCTAACAATTCCAGAAAATATTTTCACACGACTGGAACAATTCAAAGTTAGGTTAAATCCTAAAAAGTATGCATTTCGGGTACAATCAAGAAAATTATTGGGCTACATAGTGTCAACAAAAGGAATAGAGGTTGATCTTGAAAAATTTCAAGCTATCATGGATATGGATGGACCAAAGAACATAAGTCAAATGATATCATTGCAATGAAGGTTGCAATATATAAGAAGAGTCATATCTCAATTGGCAGAAAAATGTCATTCTTTTACTAAACATCTACACAAAGACATAGTTTTCAAGTGGGATGCACAATGTGAGGAAGCTTTCTCATTATTGAAGTCATACTTGGTAATCCACCTATAATTATTCCACCTATCAAAGACAATCCTTTACTCTTGTATATTTCAGGAATAGATCTCTCTTTAGGAGTTTTATTGGCTCGAGAAGATAAAGATGGAAAAGAAAAGATAATTTATTATCTTAGTAGAACCTTAGTCAAATATGAACTTAATTATAGCTTCATTAAATGAGCATGCCTCATGGTAGTTTTTTCTTCCCAAAAACTATGTCATTATATGTTGGTGCACAAGGTTAAGCTCATTGCTAAAATTGATCCTCTCAAGTATCTACTTAGAAAAACATCTCTCACAGGGAGATTAACCAAATGGGTGATGGTATTGAGCGATTTTGATATAGAATATGTGGATATAAAATACATCAAGGGAAAAAAATATAACATATAAATTTGTGGATGCTCCTCTAGTTGATAAACATCCTATTAAAGTTGAATTTCCAAATTCAAAATAATTAATGTTGAGGCAAAAACATGGAAACTCTACTTTGATGGAACATACACACAACATGGATCGAGGGAAGACATCTTTTGATTTCCCTTCAAGGCTACACAATTCCCAATTAATATAAACTTCCCTTAACATGCACCAACAATATTGTATAATACGAAGCCCTAGTCATAGGCATCAAAATGGCTTTAGAATGGAAAGTGACAAAACTGCAAGTATATGGCGATTCCCAACTAGTCATAAATCAGATTAATGATGAATACTGTGAGAGTGAAAATTAGTTAAAAAGGAATAAAATAATAATATTAAAGTATTCAATAACTAAAAATCAAAACTACATACATGATTGGACTGAAAAGAAAGCCTAAAAATAATAAAACATAAGGAGTGAAAACCTCCCTAAAATAGAATCCAAGCTCCCTTTTGATCTTTTGATGTGTCCATGATTTGGGATGTGTGCTCAAGATTTGATATGCTCCAAGCTTCAAGATGTGTTCTTCAAACTGACATTATAACTCTGCTTTGAAATTGGATTCAATTTGTGAAGGGAAGAGGTTCTATTTATAGGAAAATGGACTCAGAATGAGTGGTCAGGATGCAAACCTGAAGAGGGGCTCAGATGCACCTAGAAGAGAACAGAAGGATTGTGCTTCTTTAAGTTCCTCTCATTATGACAAGTGTCACAAGGAGAATGGATGAGGATTGTGACCATCTTGGTCCATGTGCAAAGGGATAAGAGAAGACTTTTGGGATAAGGTGAGTAATGAGGGCTATAAGAGTATTAATGAGGCATGTAAGAGCATTAATGAGGGTCTTAATGAAGCATGGGTGAGGGGATAAGAGATGGCTTGAGAAATTTGAATTTGGGAAAGGGTTGAATTCCTAATCCAAGGATTTAGGAATGTGAAAAACTTAGGAAGAGTTTAGGATTAGGGTTAGAGGTTAAGAGGGCTTGATAAGTTTGACTTTGGGATAGAGTTGAATTCCTAATCCAAAGATTAGGAATGTGACAAGCTTAGGGAGAGTTTAGGATTAGGGTTAGGATTTAAGATAGGTGATTAGGGAGATGGTGATGGGAGGAGAGAGAATGAGTGGAGGGGTTAATTAACTGATTAGGGTTAACTAGCTAATGAAGAAGGATTAGCATGTGTGAAGAGGTTGGGATGGGTTTGAACTCAGGGTTAAGTGGTTGGGATTGGTTAGGTTAGGGGTTAAGGTTATGAAGCCATGTGCTTAAATAGAATAGATTTAACTATTTAAATAACAAGTGGAGGAAAAGAGGATAATATGAATTAAACTAAATGAATAAATACATGCATTTAATCTAATAGGGGAAAAGGGATTTAATTAATTATTAGGCCATTGGTTTCCATTTAATAATTAATCAGACTATAGCCAATTAAATGAATTAATCAGGCTTTTAGGATAACATAGATAAATTAGGTAATGACTGATTACTTAGTTGATAATGTCCTAGAAGGCACTAAATATGATTAGATTATGTTAATCGGATTTAGGTGTCTACATTTTGCCCCTCTTTGACATAGTGTTAGAATAATGTTATTTTGAAGATGTTTAAAATAATAGACAGCGTGAAGATGTGATGTAGGAAACAAAGTTGCCCCAGAATGATGATTAGGGTAGAATTAGAATAGAATTTGACTAGGGTGATGCCCCCTCGAGAGGGCGGTAGGAAGAAACAGCGAAGCCTTGACGACATCTTGAAAAGACTGTGAAGAGTGACAGGAAAGGGAAAGAAAAAGAAGAGGAGGATGGTAGGCGATGATGGGATTCAAGTTTGCATCAGGGATGAGGGATTAGGTATGTTGGAAGGAAGGATTAGGTAGGGGATGGAGGATTAGGATCATTGCTGGGATGGTAGGATTTGATTGGTAGGATAAGATTGTTGTTGGTTTTGATAGGATTGCTTTGTTGGGGATTGGATGAGGGGGATTTTTCTTGAAGCTTGAGTGAGGAGTATTCTAGGGGGGAATACCTCCATGTAGTTAAGAACTTATTTTGATATAGCAACGCTAGAGACCATGCCAAGGTTACTAGGAACATGAAGCCTTGTCTCAGGTGTTGCAGAGGACTGACACAACATACACGCGGGGCTTGCCCCAGCATCACATAGGAGTTTGAGAAAGAACCATGGTTGAAATGATGCTCGAAAAGCCCACAAGAAAATGACATTTCCCAAGTGAAGCATGCGAACCCAAACAGATTACATACATGCAAGGGTCATATCCGACTGACTCACAAGCAGAAAGACAAAAAAAATGATCAAGTTTCGTATCCTAGGTGCATCCATTCACAGCATACCATGATATAAATAATTGTGGCAACCTTGAGGAGGAGAACAATTGAAAGAATCAGGAATGATAATCAAGAACCAAAATAAAATTTCAAGATCAAAAATTCAACAACAAGATGCCTTTTGCCAGAGAGATCAATAATACAGGATGATGATTTGATTGATTTGATTTGTGATTGCAGTCAAGTCAAACAAGAGGAAGGATACATCCTACAAGGACCTGGTGCAGGTGATGATGATGATTGGATTTAGGTCAACATGAGGAGGATACATCCTACAATGACCCATTTCCATGGAGATGTCAATTGTGTATCTGATTGGCGAAAAAGATGTACTAAGATCAAATTGCTGAAGCATATTTTTTTTTAAAGGAAATTGTTGAAGCATGAGATTCGGAAATGGAACTAGATCACTTTCTACAAGGAGACCAACCAAGGACGCGAGATAAACGCAGAAAAGACCAAACTCAAGACTAGACCAATATAGACAAGATATTTATAAGAGATTGGAATAGGACAATAGATATACAACAAGGATGAACGACTATATACAAGACATATATGTACAAAAGCTTAGGATACAGGATAGGAGGACCGAGGTGGGCTGGTGTGTGATGGTGGAACATCTAGGAAATATAGGTAATGATTAGGCCAAAGTGGATTGGGATGAGGGAGATGGAGGAAAATGAGATTTTAATAGATAATGATATGGCCCACTATGTGTGACGTCTAATTGCTAGGTTTTCACCACACATACTTGTCCAAGGCGCTTGATTGCCAAGTTTTCACCATTGGACGATGTATTTCTCTTTTTTTTTTTTGCTTTTTTTTGGTATCATCAAGGCGTCTATTTACCAGATTTTCACCAAGACAATGATTTTTTCAGGACTTTTTATACTTTTTATAAATTTTTTCTGATGACTGGAATAAATAATTAGTTGTTAGGCATAGAAGCACCTGAGATGAATGATGTTGATGGGATCATTCAAGGTTCTCCTTCTAGAGTAGATAACTAATATGCCCCAGAACTGAAGCATGTAGTGACAATGTATGGACCTTGCCAAGTGACCTCAAACTTACCTTTCTTTTCTCGATCAATACCCACTTTTTGGGTTTCTTTGAGCATAAAGTCCCCTACCTGGAACTGACGTGGGTGGATTTTCTTGTTATAGATTTTCTTGAGTCAATTCTGATATACAACTAGGTGATCATATGCTTTCTGAAGCTTCTCATCTAGTAGGTCAAGTTGTGTGAGTCTGTTTACTCTATATGCTTCTTCAGTAATTAGGTCTTTGAGAGATACCCTAAGGGATGGTAATTCGACCTCGATTGGTAAGATGGCTTCAGCACCGTAGACAAGGGAACATGGAGTGGTGCCGGTAGGATTGCGACAGGCCCAAAGGGTGGGGTTGATTTGAGATGCTAGTCGCAGCCAGTATCATTGACAACCTTCTTGAGGATATTGAGGATAGTTTTGTTGGTTGCCTCAGATTGGTCATTACCTTGGTGGAAATACGAACTAGAATAGCGATAGTGAATATGGAGGCACTCACACAAATCATCTACATGCTAGTTTTCAAAGGGTGTTCCATGATTTGTGAAGATAATGGATGGGATATCAAAGCGGCAAACAATATGGTAGAGGATGAACTTGGATATTTGGATGCCTGTCATGAGGGTAAGTGGAATTGCTTTGACCCACTTTGTGATGTACTCAGTGGCCGTGATAATGTATTTATGTCCCTTAGAGGATAGGAGTGTGATCTTACCAATGAGATCAAAACCCCAACATGAAAATGGCCAGGATGGCACAATGGGATGCAATTCTTGTGTTGGAGCATGTATCATATTAGCATGTTGCTGACAAGGTAGGCATTTCTGCACAAATTTACAAGCATCATGCTCCATTGTAGGCCAATAGTACCCGATTCTTAGAATATTTTTATCTAAGACCATGCCATTTGTGTAGGCACCACAGATTCCAGCGTGCACTTCTCACAATGCCTGGGTGGCTTCAGTTTCATCAAGACGCCTGGAGAGAACATTGTGATAGCCTCAAAGACATAAGGTGTTAGCCACAATAGTGTAGCAAGAAGCTCTATGAATAAGGTTTTGGTGTTGGGTGTTGGTGAGGTGAGGGGATATGATACCATTTTTTAGATAAGCATGGATTTCATGGTACCAATGGGACTGGGAACCAACCAAGACACATACCTGATTGACGTCATTGCTCTCATATGCAGGCGCATGAAGTTGCTCGACTAAGAATTCATATTGTGTTGCATCACGTAGAATTTCTAGAAGTGATCTGATTGTAGCTATTGCATCGACAACTTTGTTTTGTAGACAAGGTACTTGTGTGATATGCAGATTAAGAAAATGCTCTTTCATTTTGTCTACCATCTCTTTGTAAGGTAGCAGCTTATCATCCTTGGTTTGGAATTTATCTAGTACTTTCTTGATGATTAGTTGGGAATCACCAAAGACTTGTATGTCTTTTATGTTCCATTGAATATTTATGCTAAGTCCAGTGACCAGTGCCTTGTATTCTGCTATATTGTTCATACAGGGAAATCCCAATTTGAATGATCTAGGGATATAGTCACCTTGTGGAGTAACAAATAGTATGCCTACACCTGAACCGTGGGTTGTGTAAGATCTGTCGAAGTAGATCTTCCATGTTGGTTGCTCTTCTATCATGCACAGGTGTTTGTCAAGGAATTCCATGACTAGAGGATAAGCATCGACACTGGTGCCTCTACCAACTGATTTGCAATAAGCTTCCCTTTGATTGCTTTTCTATCAACATATTGAATATCCAATTCACTTAGGAGCATAACCCATTTAGCCATTCAAAATGTAAGAGTTGTCTTTGAGAGTATGTATTTGAGTGGATTGACTTTTGAGACGAGCTTGATGGTATGAATAAGCATGTAATGGCAAAGATTTTGAGTGGAAAAAACCAATGCTAAGCATGATTTTTCCGTAGGTGTATAGTTAATCTCATAGCCCACCAATGTACGACTGATGTAGTAGATGACTCTTTCCTTACCATTTTCATCAAGCTGAGCCAAAAGTGCCCCTAGTGCTATAGTCATTTCTGAGATGTACAAAATGAGAGGCCTACCTGGCGTAGGTGGTACTAGGATGGGTGGACTAGCCAGGTATTCCTTGATCTTTTCAAAGCTTTGTTGACATAAAGGATCCCATTTGAAACCATTGTCTTTCCTGAGTAGATAGGTAAAAGGTTGGCACTTGTCGGCAAGTTGTGATATAAATCGACGCACTGATTGAAGCTTTCCTTGTAGGCTGTGCAACTGTCTGAGTGTTTGTGGTGGGGGCATTTCCATGATGGCCTTAACTTTCTTTGGTTCTATCTTGATTCCCCGTCTTGATACAATGAACCCAAGGAGCTTTCCTGATGTTACCCCGAAGACACACTTCTTAGGGTTGAGCATTAGGCCATAGTGACGGAGACGATCAAATACTGCCTCTAGGTCATGTAGGTGATCCACTTGTTTTTTGGATTTGGCCAATATGTCATCTACATAATCTTCAAGGATCTTATGAATCATATCATGGAATATAGCAGTCATGACCCACTGACATGTATCTCTGGCATTCTTTAGCCCAAATGTCATCATGTTATAACAGAAGGTTCCCCATGGGGTTGTGAACATTGTCTTGTGTTGATCTTCTTCTACGATGTGGATCTGATTATATTCTAAAAATCCATCCATGAGAGACAACATCTCATGTCTGGTTGTGAGGTCTACGATCATGTCAATGTTGGGTAATGGAAAGTCATCCTTAGTACATGCTTTATTGAGATCTCAAAAGTCTGTGCAGATTTTGATCGTGTTAGGTTTGGAGATAGGCACCATGTTGGAGATCCAATTTGAGTAATTGATTTCTCTAATGATCTTAGCTTGTAAAATTTTTTCCAATTCTTCTTTAACCAGTAGGGCTACCTTAGGATGCATCTTGTGGAGTTTTTGCTTGACTGGCTTGACGTTTGGATCCACTGATAAGTGATGCACCATGAGGTCTGGGTCCAACCCCGACATGTGAGAGTAGGACCATGCAAAGATGTTGGGATATTCTCTAAGAAGAGTTGTGAAGGCTATTTCTTTATCTGCGGTTAATGATGCTGCAATGTGAGTGAGTCGAGGCTAATCTTTTGTACCCAGATTGACAAGTTTGGTTTCTTCAATGAGGATGGATGACTGCTCTGATATGTAATCATGGATAATAGGAAGAGGATAATCTCCATCTCCTAGCACCTCATAAAGTTTTTCACCAAGAGATATGCCCTTTGTTTTTACTTTTTTATGATCAGATAGCGCCCCAGAGGGGTTTTCACTAAGAGATCCATTTTGTTATTTTTTATTTTGATTTTCATTTTTGTGGTTGAAGACCTCCTCTCCCCCAAAGTATACTACAGGGTCCAATTTGTATACATGTGTAGAGGACTGCCCCCAGTCTGGTTGTTGATCTATTGCTCCCATGAATCTTAGGAGTGTGGTTGTGCTTTCGAACTCATCTATCAGGATGACACTTGGTTGGTCCTAGTTTATGAGTTCCGAATGAATGAGGGGAAGGTCTATGAAATTTAGGGATAATTGGCAAAGGACAGCATTATCGAGTGCGCGAGGAATATGTCATCGTTAATATCATCATAGGCTCTCACAATTTTCTCTTCTGGGATGTCTTTGAATTCACATATGTTACCCAGGGGAATGTGATAAGTTAGACTGGTTTCATTATTGCCCCCAGTCATGTTATGGCCAATGCCAAATGTATTATGTTCAAATCCCATACCAATGTGTCTTTTTAGTTTTGAGGCCTTAATGGGAACTCTCATGCCTTGTTCTTCGGGGCCTAGTCCACCTCCTTGATAGTTCCACTTTTTAGTGACCAATTTGTGGGTAGAAGGATATTTTCCTTTGAAGTGATCGAGGAGGACACTATTGGGAGGTGTTGGATCTTTATACATCTACTTGTTGATATCAAGTGCCATTTCTTAGCTATTCAGAATGTTGTGAGAAAGAAAGGTAATAGAACCCAATTGTTCTGGCTCAGGTTCCTTCTGTTATATGTAATTGGATGGACGCCCATGTGTATGTAGATCTATTGGTAGGGCTCTGACAATAAAAGCATCGGTGAGGTTGTTTTTTCCATAGCTATGGTGATTGATCTTGACGGTGGAAAGAGTGGATGAAAGGATAGTGCTTGGATCAAAAAATGTTTGGGAGGAACTGGCGATGGATGTGCCAATATCAGTTACGGGACAATGAGTTGAATGTGGATAAGAGGCTTCCATCACATGGCAGTATGCAAAGGGCTGGGGATCATCATGGATGATGATCTCAATTCCATTGTATGGGAACTTGACACATTGGTGGTATGTGGAAGGGATAGTCTACATAGAGTGTATCCATGGGCATCCAAGGAGGATGTTGTATGGGAGGTTAAGATTGAGCACATGGCATTTTGTTTCTTGTATTGTTGGGCCCAATTTGATAGGCAAGGAGATTGTGTCTTCTGGGGTTCATTCTAGATTATTGTATGCTTTGATAGTGATGATGTCACTCAGTATATCTGCCTCAGAGTATCCCAGTTTCTTAGTAAATTTCAAAGTACAAAGATTCAAGGTCAAACCATTATCTATCATGACCCGTTTGATGGCAAAGTTTTTGATCATGATGGCGATGCGAAGGGGAAGATTGTGATCGGTCTCAACGGACAGCATGTCTGAGGTTTTGAAAGATATTCTACATGAAGCAAACAAGTGACTTACGAGGTTCTGGAACTAGCTAGTGTCAATATTGTTGGGTATGCGCGACTCTTGGAGAGCTTTGTTAAAGATTTATTGATGTATGGGTGATGTATGAAGGATATCTAGGATGGAGATTTGTGTGGGTGTGTTCCCTAGATGTTCCAATAGATTATATTGTGCCCTAGAGGATGAGGGAGTACTAGCACCGGCAATAGATATGCATCTTTGACGTGTAGTAATTGCACAGTTGGTATCAATGCCTTTGACATGGATAACAATGACCAGCGGTTCGACCTGGGATATGCAACCAATTAAGCTTCCAAAGTTAACATAAGTTGAGGAGTTATTGTTGGTATTGTCTGCTTGCTTGCCTTTACCTTGATTGGATGTTGGAGCAGTGTTTGTGTTGGTAGGTCCCTTGCTGATTATATAATTAGGGAATGCATTTTGGTATATTTTTGTATCATTGTTGGGTGAGACCTTGGTTGTAGCATCTACTTCAATTTCATTGTGATCAATGATGTCTTAGATATAGTGCTTTGATTTCATGGATTTGATAGTAGTGTGTCCCTTAACACAGTGATAATCAGAATACTCATTGTCAGTATACCATTGTGGTTTAGGAGTAGATTCTCCAAAGGCTTGCGTCAATGGTGGGTATACAACCAGGTTTTCTTTTTCCATTCTATGGAATATGACATCAATGGGTTCACCCAAGGGAGTGAACATGCGTTTAGGAGTGTATTGATCCCGTCTTGGTTTGTTTTGTCCTTGCTGGACTGGTATTGCATTTGTCTGGTTTGGGGGGTTATGATAGTTGTGTTGATAGTTGGTTTGTATAGCCTGTTGTGGGCGTATGTTTTACGGTTATGTTGCTTGATGCTATGTCGCTTGCTAATATGTTGGGGGAGGTGGCACTTGCTGATATGTTGGTTGCTGGTAGGTACATGCTGGTATGGTCTACTCTTTTTTTTTTTTTGATATGTTAGGGTGGGTGGTTGAGGACCTACAACAATAATTTGCACATGTTTAGTGTCTATGGCTCTGTCTGTTATGACATTCTTGTTCTTGTTCCAGTATCATGATCGGTCATTGTTATTGCATTCAGGTTGGAGTTCCTTGTAGTGATTGATGGCACTATCTTCGACAAGACTGCGTTCAAGATCCATGCCTTTTCCTCGGATATCTTGATATGTTTGTATGCAATTGATGCGCATGTGGTAGGCTAATTTTGATGAACTATAACTGATTGAATGTTTGAAGATGTTAAGTTGATGATCATCGAGACACGGAAAGTTAATGCAAGACATTAAATCAGTTAATGTATTGTATTTTCATTGATGTCAATTTGATATAATTTGTATGGTCATGTACATACTTCTAAAGACTTCAAAGAACCAATGAATCAAAGGTTATGTTATCAGTAATGCATAAAAGTTAAGTATTCACAAAGTGATTGTATACACCGACAGAGTGCACACCGACAGACAAAATAAACCAACAACAAGAAAAATCAAAGTGTTACCCGATGAGCAAAAGCATAGCATTACCAATGAGCAAAGTCACAATGTTATCCGATTAGAAAAAGCACAACATTACTGACAAGCAAAGTCACGGTGTTAACCGATGAGCAAAGCACAGTGTAACCCGATAGACAAAATCACAATGTTGCCTGACGGATAGACAACACCGACGGATGAAGATCCCAAAGACAACTAAAGTCTCACTGACGGAATAGTCAGTTGTCATCGATGACTAACTGAAGTATTGACCGACAGAACAAAGAGTTCATAAATGACAAAAGGCTTAGCGGTCAAGAGCTAAATATAAACTTAACTAGTAATTATCATTGTTTTAATCGACAAAATAAAGCCAGAGATAAGTAAAGGATTTAAAGTTATTTTTTCCAGTTGGCAAGAAGATCTCTACGAGATAAAATAGGATTTTTGCTTTAAATCTAATAGGCGAGAATTATGGATCACGCCAAGATCAAGAAAGCCAAGAAATGGTGAAATCATGTCTATATAAGAGACAAGCTAATTCAATGTGAATAAGGGGAGTGACAAGAGAATGGATGCTGAAGAGATTCTGAAGGAGAAGAAAGTCTTCATTTAGACCTAATCAATCAAGCTAAGGAAAGAGCTAAATTCTGCAAACACCGATGAACAGTGATACAACATCACAGAGCAGAACAGTGTGGAGCAAAGGTATTGAATTGATAACATTGATCAGAAAGGTAATGTACTTACAATAGATCTGAAAATCTGCAATTCTAGTTGTATATGTGAACAGATCAATTTACTGTTTTAATTTAACCATTGAAGCATCAAGTCTCTTAACCGAGCAGGACTTAAAATTCTTTTCTAATTGAGATACATCCCAAAGAGTATCAAAAATTTTGATCATACAAAGTAGCATTGGATATGCCTGATACCTATTGATAGGCCAAGTGAGTGTTTGATCAAGGATGGTAGCATTAGATGCCAGATACTAAGTGACAAACTATTCATTTAAATCCTCTAACAAGGTCACACCTAACAGTGTGTTTGTAACCTTTAACAGGGTTGGCTCTTCACCGAGCTCACTTCAGAAGAGTGAAAATTTGGGTTACTGGTCCCAGTAGTTTTTCCCTTAACAGGGTTTTCACGTTAAAAATCCATGTGTCAATGTGTTTATGAGTCATTACTTTATTGTTTTGCATTTCACATAAGTAAATCTGGATTAATCGGTATACACTAGTTATTTACTGTATTTTGGTAAATAGAAAGACTGCTAATCGGTAAAAGTAAGAATAAGGTTTGAAAGAGTAATCCGAGAAGTAGTTATGTGTTATTAATATTTCAAGGCAATCATCTTGTATAAACAAAGATAACTAGAGGCTTATAAATATGGTAATAAGTTTTTGGGTTGATTTAAGGATTAATTTTTGAGGTCACTAATTCACCCCCCCACTCCCCTTAGTTATTCTAACAATTGGTATCAGAGCTTGTGTGCTTAGAAGGAAGGTTTCAAGACCTAAGATAAAGCTCACAAGATGAATAGATGAGATGTGCCCATGTTGAACAAAGACAACTTTGCTTCATGGAAAAGCAGGATAAGAATCCACTTATCAGGTATTGGAAATGATGTTACTCAATACTTAGATATTGAATATGTGTTGCCCACAGGAGCACTCATAGTTGAAAAAATGAGAGAGAAGCATGAGCACAATTGCATGATAATAGAGCTTGCTTCCTCACTCTCCGATGCTAAATTTGAAGATGTCAAAACATGCACAACTGCAAAGCAGATGTGGGATAAATTGAAGGTTGTACATGGTGGTGATATAAATGTTCTGAGAGCCAAGGCAGAAATCCTTAGAGGAAAGTTTGATGATCTCAGAATGAAAGAAGGTGAAAACATCACACAGTACTGTTTAATGCTGAACGTGGACCTCTCTATCCAACATAAAACCCAACATAGTCATTACACAATCAAGAAACTCACAAAAACAAACATGGATTGTTTGCTCTGCAAGCGTGATTGAAGCGACCTGTTGC
>MU227176.1:479820-503563 GCA_018584345.1 Thuja plicata
AGGTAGGGGTTATGTTACCAATCGTATAGCATAGACACCGTTTGTAATATGATTAATACCGATTAATGTTATCGGTTTCTAATTTGTAATTGAAGAGACATAATTATATAGAGTCATGTCTCCTCAATGAGACATGCCTCTATATTATTATATCTCCTATATTTATACTCATTTGTTGGTTGATTGAAGACAAACATATACAACAAACAATGCGAGTCTCATTTATCCAATCTCCAAAATATAGATATTAATCTATTTATATATATCTATTATTATATCAATAATATATATATATATATATATATATATCATGTGGTTAAATATATTACATATATTGAGGTTATATAAATAAAAATTAAAAGCCATATAAATTTGATCCAAAATTCAACAATCTTCACCAAGCCACTGCCCAAGGATACATTTGAGTACTTGAGAAATAGACTATGGGTTAGACCCTTGTCTACTGGTCAGTAAGATGAATAGAAGGCTGCATCAGCCTACATATTCTCAGAATATCACTCATGTTGATGCAAGCTAAGAGACGGACTTCAAAGATACTGTTGACGGGGTTTTGCTGACCGGGTCCACCAACAGTCATAAGTTGTCACCGGGTACCGAAGGTACCAGCCAACTCCGCCTGTAAAGGTTATCCGGGGAAGTTAGATTCCCCAGGCCTTCAAGCACCTGGGTGTCGGGTCACGATGGTGTGGTGCTCGATCGGGAGAAGTGACTGTTTTCAAGGGGGATAGCTGGTTTCTTCAACTCATTCTCTCTGGAGATTCAATAAGATAAGGTTTCCCCTAGCATTCTACACTTACCAAATAAAATGAAAAGGATCCTGCAAGGTTAGAAATACTTCATCTAACTATAGTCATGTTTGAATGTTCAGAACATCAATAATACTCCGATATACTACACTAAATACCAAAGAAATAAACAACCATCAGCCAGTATTTTATCGGTAGCAGGGGAAAGAGGTCGTTAATCTACTTGACATATCAGAGTAGAAGACATAAAGAACATGAAACATAAAATACCATTAACTCAGAAGCAGGAATGCCAACAACATCATTGCAAAGAATTCTCCCTTCTTCATTAATGTCTCTTCCAGCAAGCATTGGTGCGTGATACAACGGTGGCTCCAAGGGCGCGTCTAACTATTGAAAACAGAACAAGGGATCATTAAGCTCTGCAACTAAAATGAGAAATCACCTTTCTATTACTGTGGACAACAAAACCATCAATTTTGCCGACCCTTGGAAATGGGCCGGTCTGGCTATTTATACACATTCTCTTCTAACCCTAATCCTAACCCTATTTTACATCATGTTTCAATAAAATACAATATCTGGGGGCCGGTACTACCTGTGCCACCCTACAAAAGACCTTGAGACAGAATACGCCTACTATGTCAGAAGAATGATACAAGAATATACAGCAGAAGAATCAGCCTCGAGAAGAGAGCCAGGAAGGAGAAGGAAGAAAGTAGGTCCCCCGGGGATCGAGGCTACATGCCTCATAAATGAGAAATGCGGCGCCCTATCTCTAATGCACTAGGTGTGCCTCTGAACGGTGCCTTGAGAAGACCACCCTGTCAGAAAACCAACTGTTGAGTCGGTGCCCCCTTGATGTAGCCAACTACCTTTTGATAGTCTTTATTAACCACTCTTGAAAGTGACCGGTCGGCCTCGGGGACCAGGACACGGATCACTTGAAAGAATACAAAATTTGGGACCCGAGACTCCGAGATCCGGGAACTTACGTTCCCAAAAGAATAAAGAATACCCAATGTTTGAGTTTTTCTCCGGCCCCCAGAGAAAGCTCAAGGTTTCTTATTATCATTGAAAGCCTAGAGGAGGCGGGAAATGCCATCCTCATCTACATCTTTCAGACTGGCCCTTCGGTACTTAGCCACCTCAATTTGTTCCCCCAAGTCTGGAACATTGTCCTTAAATTCATTGGCCATTTTTGCTGCGTCGTGATCACTAAGAACCATACGAGTTAACTTTGTCATTTGGGCACCATCTATCCCCTCTGGGGATTGATACCGGGACTTCATCATTTCATTAAAACTCCCCAAAACTGAATCCTCTGGCGTGCATGTATCTGTACTGAGGGGGTCAGCCCCAGAAGTCTTTGCAACAAAAGACTTGTATAAATTGAAAGAATATTTTACTATATTGACTTTATCTTGTAGAGTCCCTACCAGTTGCTTGGTTACCTCCAATGTGAGGTCAAGTCTGGAGTGTTGGGTCCTCACAAAATCAAATGATTCATCCCCCAGAATTCCAGATTCAGAAATCATTTCCTCTCCCAGGCCAAGGAGTTCTTCAAGCTCCACCTTCCATGCTTGATAATTCTTGATATCACCCTCCCACAGGTAAATAAGGGTCTCTGCCTGGTGTATAACATGTCAAGCCATATATAAATCTGGGAGGGTGGATACCAGGAAATGCTGGGTGTTTCCTATTTGCAGGGCAACCCACTCATCCACTGCATGGGGCTTCTTCTTCATTGTTCACAGGGAGTCTATATCGCTCTGCGGTAACTCTTCAGAGGTGGAAGCCTCCAGAGGAGCGGCGTTGATAGGTCGAGCCAGCTCAGTGAGAAACCCCATAAGGTTTGCATTTTTTGCCTTTTCTATTTTGAGCCTCTGGGCTTCCTTCTCATAACGGGCCTCTACTGCCCTAGCTGCCTCCTTCAGCAAATCCACCTCACCCTATTTTCCCCATTTTCCCAGCGATACCTCTGCAACACTGTAATCTCTGAGCTCTGTGGTTGTTTCATCGGCGCCCGGGGGTGGTGTCGCCACAATGGCAATTGTTTCTTCGCCCAGCCCAGTTCAAAGAGTATGAACCATCTGGGCTTTCTTGGCCTTCGGTGGGGCTTGGACCTGAGCCATCATTTCGGCCAGGGAGAGAGGAGTTTCGAGAGTGGATGGAGCTTTTCTTTTCTTTCTCTCTACTAACCACTAAGGCGGCAAGGGTGGCTTTTCTACCAGAATCTGTTCCCTTGATTCTTCCCCGGTGTTCTACGGTTGTTTCTCCTTAGTGGTGGGGACTTCATCCGTCCCTTTCCCTGTGTCTTGTTCTTCATTAGCAACATCTTCCTCAGCAACCTCCATCTCCTTAGCCTTGTCTTCTGTGTTGATTGCTCTGTCTAGACTTTGGTCGGCTTCCTCGGCGATTTCCTCTTCATGTTGCTCCTCTTGTTGCTCTGCCTCTACTGCCGAGGCTTCTTCTTCTGTTGGCCCATCCTTTGGTAGTAGCGGAGGTACTGGGCTGAGATTTAAAGTTTGGGCCGTGGTAATTACTTGCCCAAAGGTCGCTCCCGGGAGTGGAACTTGAAACGTGGCGGCTGGGGTTACGATTATTTCTGAAGGTCCAGTTCCCCCAACAAATGCCATTTGTTCACCCTGCCTTTGTTGGTCCACCCCCGGACCCTAAATTTCTTGAGCCTCGGAGGTAATCTCTAGCTCTGGCTCCCTTTCTTCTACCTGCTTTTCCTACTCCTACACAGGTTCTTGTTTCGCAACCTCTAGTTCTGTAGCTTCTTGCTCTGCAGCCTCTTGCTCTGTCCCTGGGACTTCTGTCCCTACTTGTCTGTTGTCCACCTACAGGTTTCTGAACTCGTCGGTTGCAAAGACATCATCAAATTCCTCCTGCGCAGGGGAACTAGATGGTACTTTGGCAAGCTCTGTTTCCTTCTCCAGCTCTGGGGAACTGGAAGAGAGGATTTCAACTTGTTGGGTCTGGGACGTTCCCAACCTCGGCTCTGCCTTAGGCTTTTTGTTAATCCTTTTCTTTCTTCAGGTAACCAAGGGTGGCCCCACATCCCTTATTGTTTTTGCTTCTGTGGGATCCACCCCTATTGCCTTCACCATTAAGGCTGCCAGTGACGGGGAGGAAGAGGGACGAATTGGCCCAACCATTAGTACTAGAGTGGCTAGCCGTGTGATCAATTTCTCCCTCATCTGTTGGGAGGCTACCACTAATTGTTTTATTTTCTCTTTTATGGGGACTTCTTGTGTAGGAGGGGTCGTATCTATCTCTTTGCCTTTATCAACTCTCTGCGAAGAAGTCCCGGCCCCCGAAGTCAATTTTGGTGCTGGCTGGGCTGCTCGGCGGGCACTTCCAGGGCACACCCTTTTGAAATAGGCATGACTTCGCTCAACCACCTCTCAAGTGAAGTCCTCAATTGTAGGCCCTTCTTGGGAATCCCAATTTACCGGTGGAAGAGTCATTGTATCGATCCCCTTTGCCTTGTACTGGGGATCGATAGTGGGGGCGGCGTCTGAGAAGTCCTCCGGGAACCTCTAGAGCTTCAACCTTTGCATCATGCCTGACGTAGTGCCGGCTCCGCACCTCCACGTCGTCTTGGCAATCTACCCAGAAATCTTCCATATGGATGTGATGGGGCTCTGAAGCTCGGGGAAGTGCCATTGCAATCTTTCCGTGCGGATCAAAAAAATTTCGCGCCAAGTAAAATTCTTCCAAGTTGTAGCTTTTCAATTCATTATCTGCCTCTTTTGCGGCGGCCAGGCTGCATGTGTAGTTCCCACAGATGATTGGGAATGGAATATTGGGTATCTTCTTCAAGGCAAAGAGTGCATGCACCTCCATTATTTGCCTGCAGTATTCCAGGAGCACGATCTTGTCCCCATAGTGTTTGGGCAACAAGTAGGGTTTCCCAGAGAAGCTGGTGACCCTACTATAAGTGTGTTTTTAGAACTGGATGTAGTAGTGTCCATAACTGTGGACCAAATTCATCACCTCTGAGGATAGGCGGTATCCTACATCCCGGGTGGGTGTGAGTAGGTGATAGTAAATGAATGCATCATTTACCCGGCAAAAACTGGGGAAGCTGGCCTCCCATTGAACCTGTGGGAAATGGTCCCACGGTGCCTTTTTTCCTAGGCTAATCCTGAGCACGCCGTCTGTAAGTAGCCCATGGGCATGGGGCCTCTGCTATGCTAGGGCCCAGAAAACATAGGAAGACATGTAAATTTTCTTCTTCCTAGCCAGTTGAAGGAACTGGGAGTCGACGTGGTTGGAAATTATTGCTGCCCAGTCAAAGTATTCTCCTTTGGTGGAGATGCTGAGGGGGAAGTAATACATCCATTTAGAAAATTCTTGGGAGGAGGGCTGCCCAAAGACCCAGGCTAACACTATCATTCCCATCTGAATGCTCTCTTTGAACTCATACCTGGGAATCTCTATCTTCATCCTCTTGGGGTCCCTCTTTGGAACCTTGAGCCAATGGGTGTTCATGTATACCCGGGCGACATCCTCCAGCTGTGTGAATTGGGCCAAGGCATCTGACCTTGTAACCATAGAAGCCTTGGTGAATTGACGGATCCCTAGACCCGCCTGGAATGTGTCTAGGTTGAGGGATACTAGAGGGGTAGGGTACCCGGTTGGTTCTGCGGCTGCGAGCATAACAGCCCAAACAGAAGAGTTGTAATTGGTGGCCAGCGTCAAGATAAGCTCTAGAGCTTGTATAGAGCACAGGAAATAAGCCGCCTTAAGGATTCCAGAGTCCCCAACATTGATTTCCACCTAATCTCCAACTTGTCGCTGGATGTACATGATTTTCACTAAGGCCTGCATTTTTGGCCATGTCCCGACGCTGGCATCGGTAATAAGATTAACTTTGGACTCGATCTTTGAGCCCATAATAACACTGTCTTGCACAAATTTCATGGTTAGGGGCATTTTCTCCAGGGCCTTTTTTATTTTGGATTTGACCACCGCCTTGGTAGCCGTCGTAGAAGGTAGCTCTGGACTTCCGGGTGGAGAGGATGCAAATGCCTCAGGCATGTTTGGGAAGTGAACTCTGGAAACCTGCAAGGTAAAGCGATCGTTAGAATGTATTAACAAATAAATACTCTGGGGTCTGGAGATCTTACCACCGTGACGCCTACTTTTTCTGAAAAGTTATTTTCATTCAGAGAAAACCCGAAAAACACACGCATTACATAAACTTAGAACTTTACTAAACATCCGGGTCTGGAAATTTTATCACACTTGGTAAAGACATGGGGTAGATGATGGTAGGAGACCCGGAGCCCAGAGAAGTAACTATTGGTGAGGATGCGTAAAAAGGCAAGTCATCAAGCCCACGTGGGCACCATGTGCATAGGTATTAAATAGGAGTTATGGCGATGATAGCGGAGCCAACTGTCCGAACGCGCAAAAAGTGAAGGCCACTTGACTGGAATTGATTGCGTGCATGGGACATAAATGAGGGTAGGGCTGGTTTTATGGAAGAGAGAGAAAACTGCCTGTTTGAAACCGACCGAGAGCTGAGTTTCAAACAGGCAATTTTTTGCCTTGAAACGAACTCACAGGCAGAAAACCAGCAACGCAGGCAACTCGGCCACCTTGCCAAGCTACTTGGAAGGATATACATGAAAGCTGAGGGATATATATATATGGGAACAAAGGGATATACAAAAAATATATACAAACTTACACATATATACATCATGGAATAACGTCTGCAGGAAACCAGGCAAGGCACAAAGTATATACAACTTTATACATAATCTACAAACCAGCCACATCTACGCCGAGGGCAGACAACCCTCTGGCAGAGCCGACCCACCAACGGGTGGTAAAACTAGAAAATAGGAAACAAACAAAATAGAAAGACAACAAACAAACAAACGACAAAGAAGAAACACCAGGCAAATGAAAAGAAAATCAGCAGGAATAGAGACACCAACCTGAGAATGCCAAAAGGTGGAGGAAAGGAGGAAGTTACGACGGGAGCTCTGCAACAGCTACAGTTGCCAAATGGTCACAGCCCGCTACCATGAAGCACTCACAATCGCCTGAGAAGGATGGAAGTGCTAAGCACTGATTATAGTTAACTCTCTGCAAATCGCTCTGTAATCGCTCTAAAATTGCTTTGAGTGCTCGAGTGTTTTAATCACGGTAAATGTGAAGGTGACAGATAACTTCTATTTATACCTGTGGTAAAAAGGCAATCCACCTCCTTCCGTCAATCTCCAGACAAGCAAACCTCCAGACCCTGGGCCCAGGGATTCCCCATGACGATCACCTTAAGAACATCATGGCGAAGAATCCCAGAGTCTAAAATCTGGCTCCCAACGAAGAATGACCTCTGGGACCAGAGTCCCGAAGGCGAGAAACCAACCAAATAAAACACAACAATGGGGAAGAAAACCCCAGAGAAAGAAAACAAAGGGAGAAAGACAAGGCAAGAGCCGCAAGGAAAAATAACAAAACAAACAAAAGAAGAAAAGAAAAGGGGGACCCAACATTTTGCACACAAAATGTAGGGACGGGGATGCAGGGCATAACAAATGGCGACTATTTGGGATAAATGCCTTAGCACATTTGAGAACTACAGAATCTCTGGTTAGCAAAACTGGAACAAGCCACTTTCCAAGACATCTGACAGGCAAAGAGCAACATATCTGAGAGAATCTAACCACACAGGATCCAGTCCGTAGCCCTTCATCCGTGGTGTCATGTGTGCTTTGGAAGGAAATCAAGCTGATGACCTTTGGGAGGAGTAGAGAAGAGGCACTAATTACATCAAACTAGTCATTAATTTTCTCATTTCTTCCAGAGGCCAGAGTTTCATCCCGCTTTTCCTTTTTATTATTTTGTTTATTTCTAGGTGGGAAGGTGGTACTTCTTTCACCATTAAACTTAAGCTTAGCTAATTTCAATGGCAGTACTTCTTTCACCTGTCCACCAATACTTAGATGTTCGAAGAGGGGATAAAACTCCAGACCCGAAAAGAATTTCTTAAAGTTTCAGACCTGGGTCAACCAACCAGTACAATTGATCTACCCTTAGCGTGTCTGATTACTTGTTCCTTATATTACTTGTGTTCACTGATTGCCAGACTCCCAGAGACAACACCCGATGGAGATTGCTCAAAATGTGCCATAACCTGTGAAACAACCCCAGAGACCGGGCCGGCTCCACTATGCTAAAGATAGATTCAAAATTTCACTATGCCGTAGACATTGTACCAAAAACCAGAGTTTATGTGAAGCATTCCAATTCCTACAAGTCAGAACAAAACGACAGGACCCCGGAAGAAAACCAAAAAATAAAAATAGAAACACCAAAAGAGGACTGCCACGAAGGGCAGCCGACAAGGCTATTTAAAAGATATGGTACCTCGTAGCGAGGCACCCAGGAGAAATATTTACAAGCAGAAGGCTTTACATATAATACAACTTTGGACAAACTTACCCTATTCGAAGTAGTGTTTGAGAAACTGTCCATTAACGGGCAATGAGACAGGTTCACCAGTCAGGGTGTTAAGGTGGTAAGTATTTGCCCCATAGATTTTAGAGATTAGGCATGGCCCGATCCAGAGCCGTTGGAACTTGGTATGTTTTCTTTTCTTCTCCCGGGCCTTGTCCCACAACAGGACTAGATCTAAAATCTGAAAAGCTTTGTATTGGGCTCTTCTGTCAAACTATCATTTTACCACTGCTTGATGACGCGCAAAATGTTCAAGGGCTGCATCTCGCTGTTCTTCCATTCACACCAGATTTAAGAGCTGAACCTCCACGATGTTGTCCCTATTGCTAAATTCCTGCATAAACTGTAAAACTGGGATCTGTAAGTTAACTGGGAATACAGGGTTCTGACCATAAACCAGATGGAACAGGGATGTTCCCAGGGCGGCCTTGACACAAATGCGATCCATCCAGAGGGAAAATTTCAACTTTTGATGCCAATCCTAGGGATTCTATTCTAGCAGGTGTTTGATCACTACAAGTAGATTTTTATTCATTGATTCAGCAACGTCGTTCCCCTGGGGATAATAGTTGCTGGAAAACTTCAGAGTGATCCTCCGGTTGTAGGTCCATTCAAGTAACTGTGCCGAAGAAAATGCTAGACCATTTTCACATACCAAAGCAAAGGGCATTCCAAACCTTGTGACGATATTTTCTTCCAGGAATTTGATAACTACATCTACCGTGTTGTTTTTGCACGGTATAGCCTCAGACCACCGAGTGCAGTAATCAGTAGCAGTGAGAATGTATCGGTGATTGGCAGACAAGTTGGGGTTGATTTCCTCGATGAAGTCAAATGTACACTGGGCGAAGGGCCTAGCCTCAAAGACTGGTTGTAAAGGCATAGCTGGGTTACACTCACGATGCGCCACGGTTTGGCAAGTGTGGCATTTTCTAACATGAGTGTAAACGTCCTTGAATACACAGGGCCAATAGTATCTGGCCTGAAGGATCTGATGGGCAGTGGAATCAACTGAGCCATGCCCAGTTCCAAACTGCCTGTGAAATTCATCAATCACCTTTACAGCTTGGTCTTTGTCGATGCACTAGAGGTACACTCCCTCATAGTGGGCGCTTTTCATCCGCAGGGCGCGGTGTTTATTGGGAGGTAATCCCTCTAGGCATTTGTTATTTGGTAGCAAATATACCAAATCAGTATACCACGGGTCTTGGGTAATGGACTCCACTATGTAAGCTTGACATTCTATGCGAGGAGTCTCTTCTTCCATTGCTCGACTTAGTCCCTGGGGGCTGCATTTCTAAGTCATATTCCTAGAGGATGGCCATCCATTTCCCCTATCTCTCGCCCAATTCTCTCTGCATCAGCAAAGACTTGACGGCCTGGTCTGGAATGATAGCATGTACCTTGCTCCAGAGAATATAATGCCAAAATTTTTTCACGACGCGAACTAGAGCAAAGGCCTATTTTTCTAGTGATGAATATTGGACTTCGGTGTTCTTGAAGGGGGAGCTCATGAAAGCTATTGGTCGTTCTTCCCCTTCAACCTTTTGAGTCAACACTGCCGTGGCGAAATGCGACGAAGCAAAGGAGTAAATGTAAAATGGGAGGAAATAGTCTAGACTAGCCAGGACAAATCCTTCTGTTATTGTCTGTTTGATCTAGGTGAACGCCCGCTTTGCTTTAGGACTCCACTCAATCTTGGTATCCTTCTTCATCATCTCATTGAGCAGTTTGACTATTTCTGCGAATCCCGTGATGAACCACCAGACGAAGTTGATCTTTTCGAAGAAGTATCACATCTCTTTCTTGCTGCCAGGCATTTGTAAGTTTAGCAATGCTTCGACTCTCTCAGGGTCTATGGATATGACCTTCTCGGAGATGATATGCTGGAGCAACTTCCCCTCGGTGACCCCGAATATGCACTTCTTGGGGTTGAGGGATATTCCATACTGGTGACATCTCTCACAAATCTGAGCGAGATGGGAGGAATGGTCACGCCTATCCCAGAAAAAGATGGTCAATTCATCCATGTAGATGATTATGCACCGATTCACAAGGCCCTCGAACACAATGTCCATGGCCTTTTGAAATGTATCCCCTGCATTGATCAGACCAAGGGGCATTCTTCGATATGCAAACGTTCCCCACTTGGTGGTAAACGCTATTTTCTCTGTCTTCGTACTTAACCATGACCTGGTTATATCCGTAGTACCCATCCAAGAAGGACATCATCTGGGATCCATTCACTATCTGCAACATCTCATCCAACAAAGGGAGGGGGTGATTATCTTTCTTGGAGGTCTTGTTCAAGTTTCAAAAATCCACGCAAAGGCGGATCTCACCGTTCTTCTTTCTTATAGGGACTAAATTGGCAACCCACGTAGTGTGCTGAATTGGGAAGATTATCTGGGCTGACAGCAGTTTTTCTACCTCCTGACGAATCAGAGGCTCTATCAGGGGGTTGACCGGTCTTTGCTTTTGTCGAAAGGGTTTAGCATCAGGTTTTAGGGTGATAGTGTGAGTCATAATGGATGTGTCATATGTTTTCAAATCTTCGTATCCCCATGCAATTACATCGATGTATTCTCGGAGACCTGCGAGAATCTTCTCCTTCTCCTCAGGGGAATAGGAGGTACCAATGTGGATCATCTTTTCTTCACCAGGCTGGCCGATGTTTACCTTTTCAAACTTCCCTCCCTCGGAGGAAGATGACACCTTCTCCCAGGCTCAAGGGTCTGAGTCAAAGATTCATTCTAGTGCAACCATCCCCTTCGGGATGGTGTTAGTAGGTAGGTCCATGATCCCATCATCTTCGTCACCCTGCCCAGTATCGTCATGGTCTCATTCTTCCACTATCTGATTTTCAAAGATGCCAACATTCGCCATGAAGGCTAGGTTTTGCTGATCGTCCTCAAAAACTTGAAAGTGGGTGACATTATGTGGAATGGACGGGGTGGGGACCATCTCAACTGAAAATCTCCGGAGTCGCGAGCCAGCCATTGGCTCAAGTGTGCTGGCAGAAATGGTGAGGGCATCCGGGACATAGTTCCATCACCGGGGAATGAGGTCAATGCCAAAGGCATCAAAATATTTAATAAGGCTCCAAGCCTGATTATGGTATGCGGCCAGCCTTTTATCGTGGCATGTGTATTGACTCCAGACTTGTTTGACAATCAACTCTGAATCACCCAGAGCTCGGAGGTGGGTGACACATTTCCTTAACGCAAATAAGAGTCCAAGGATCAAAGCCTCATACTCTATGACATTGTTTGTACAGTTGAACTGCAGTCTGTAGGACGCGAGGAAGGACTTCCCTCGCGGGTTGATTAATTCTACAGCAGCTCCGCAGCCCTGTTTGGATCGAGACCCATCAAACTTGAGGGTCCATAAGTCAATGTTCGTGATATGGGGCTGGGGAGACTCAGGGGTTCCTTCCCGAGCTACTGGTGTGGAGGTGGAGTTTACCTCTGGAGGTGTTTGGATTTGGGATTCCCGGGGAGATGACACCAGAGGAGTACATCCCGTAGAAACACTGGGCCCCGGAGAATCAGGTATATGTTCTTTATTCTGGAAGGTATCGAGGTGTCGGTTAGTGACCAAAAGACAGGGCCCACACTCAAGCTCTGGATGTTTCTGATAGTGTACTTGGCACCAAGTGTCGGATAAGAGTGTAGCAAGGGTTGTTGTGGCACCTTGAGAGTCAATCTCAACTCTCATCTTTTCTTCTAGGTCCTGGGCTCTCTGCAGAACTACGGGATCCTCCCCGGGGATGAAATCGAATGTTAAGATTTCAAAGGGTTGGTACACCCCTAGGGAAGTCTCAGAGAAGAAGACCTCATTGACCCTCCCAACCTTGGTAAGGGATTGTTTCATCCGGGGTTCACTTTCGACCTGAATCTTATTTGATTTTCCCTCCCAGGGAAGCCATAAATGGGTGAAGTCGGTCGAAAAGTATCTATTCAAGGACTTAGACCAATTTTGACTTAATAACATCCTGTAAGTCTCTAGGATATCCACCGCTTGGACGTCAACTATGCTGACTATCCTGGGGTCCTGGATAAGCTGTATCCAGACATTCTTAAATTCCCCCACCATTTTTACAGTAGTCTTATCCAACTGGATCACTGCACCATTAGATGGGGTGGGATGAAATTCAAGCTTCTAACAAATAGACAAGGGCATGATGTTACCCGAAGCTCCAGAGTATACTAAGCAGTTGTGTATATTTTTGCCTTGGATATTCAAGCCTAGTAGGAAGGGAGGATCCTCATTGTTCCCCCAGAAGACGGTCGCATTAGCATCTTTGAATAAGACAGTCTTGGGCAGGCGGCTGACGGCTTCTGGGTTCCCCAAGAGCTTTAAAAGAGACTTCTTCTTCTCGGGACAGTTCAGCAAGACCTCCATCAAGGTCATGGAGGTGGTAGTTTGTTCTAACGCCTTTGTAATGTCGAATCTTCCTCTTGGGAATTGGTGATTTTCCTTAGCTAGGTCTTTTGCTTGGTTAGAGCTAGGACCCTTTGGGGGAGCGGGTCGGTCAGTCGTGTTATCCTGGGGAGGGGGTGTTTTTGATAGGAGGCGTGGGCGTGTAAGCTAGTCCTTTACCAACCTGACTTCGAGTGTTATATGGAGTCTGTGGGTTGGTAAAGGCATTGGCCTTGAAGGGCGGGATAGATTCATCAAAGAATCCCTGCAATTCAGATTCTTCTTCATCTTCTCCGGAAGTTCTGAAGAAGATGGTTTCACAGGTAAAGGCACTGTGGGTTAGCTCTTGAACAGGAGGCTCTGGAGGGGTGGTATCATGCAACTGCTGTCTGTCTAGCTGGGAGATCATGATGACCTTTTCCAACATGGCACAATTTACCTCATTGTGTGAGCCCATGTCATGCAATCTACACCAATTAGTCATGGGCTGGAAGTCTGTAACTGGTGTGAAATGTGATGGTCCAGCACCATTTTGGTTGGTATTTTGGTTCGGAGGCAAGCCTCCGGTGTTTGCGTTATTATTCCATTGCTGTTGATTGGACCTAGGCCCGTTGTTGAAGTTTCTTCCTCTGGCATTGTTGTTTCGTTGGCTGGAGAAAAAGTTTCCCCTTTAGGAATTTGAATTCTGGGGCGCGTAGGACCCCGCCTTTAGTTGACCCATATCCACAGTCAAGGTGGACAACATTCGCCGGAGGGATTCAACCTCGGCGATCAACTGAGTGTTGGTGTCATAATGTGATAGTTATTATTGTTGGTTTGGTGGGAAGGCAACAGTATTAGCTAGAGTCGAGGGCAGCAATCCTCCAGTCGCGGACAACTGAAAGAAGGGCACTCCGGACGGTTGTGTCTGAGACTGTTGTGCCTGCTGCAGCTGATTCCAAGGGAAAGTTTCCAGACCTGGTACCATCTGGGTCTGTGTTGGGTAAACATACCGGGCCTGCTGGTCTATCAGGGGTGGGGGAGGATTCATTGCCATTGAGGGGGCACCCATCGCCAGATTGGGGTTATACCCCCTGGCATACGCGGTTCTGCTGGGGATCAGGTTGAAGGGCGTACTCTGCCCAATCCCGCCTGAGGATTTGTTGATACCACAGGATAGTTCTAAAGCTAGGTTGTAAATTTTTTCCAAAGTGTCACGGTCGCCCACGGCGGTTGTTCTCCAAAAGAGAGTGGAAATGAAAGGGTCCATCGCATTAAGGTAGGTCTATATGGTTACTTCTGGGGATGGAATAAAAGGGCCCGTGCACCGCTTCAAGGCACGCTGGAACCTATGGTTGAATGCTGCAAGAGGCTCATTGGGTTCCTTCCTGATGGAGATGAACTGGCTATAGGACCAAGCTGGGTCCACATGTACGCGAAAGGCAGCTAGGAATGCGTCCTCCATGTCCTACCAACTGTTTATGGAGTTGGCAGGAAGGTTAAGGTACCAGTTCAGCTCACCTTGTCCTAAAGACAAGGGGAAAAAATGAGTCACAACATCTTCATGCTGGATCCAGTGTCGGTTCATGGCATCCCTGTATGCCTGTAAATGTTCTTCCGCAGTCCGTGAGTCTAAGTGCTCATATCGTGGTTAGATCTTTTCTAGGTGAGAGGGTAAGTCATTGATTGCACCCAGAAAAGTTTCCATTGGGGACACGGTGTTTCTGAAATATGCAGCCATTGGGGGAACTAGATGTTGGGTAGTTTGGACACTGGTTCCCGGGGTTGCCTAAGAAGTTTGGATATACTAAGGTATGCTAGACTCCCAGATAATAGTGGCTGGTGTGATTTTCGAGGTCTGTTTCTTTCGAGCAGGGGGCTCAAGTTCGACAAACCTTCTGGGGATCGGGGCAGACCTAAGGATTCTTTCAAATTTTGTTGGGGAGAAAGACCCAATCCCGCAGAAGGCTTGACTCTTAAAACTATAACTCGGGGAACCCTCAAGAGGTGTAAAATCAGAATCTCGGGAGGGGGATGAGTTCATGCCCACCTTCTAGCACCAGAATCTATTAACGGGGTTTTGCTGACCAGGTCCGCCAACAGTCATAAGTTGTCACCGGGTACCGGAGGTACCGGCCAACTCCACCTGCAAAGGTTATCCGGGGAAGTTAGATTCCCTGGGCCTTCAAGCACCTGGGTGTCAGGTCACGACGGTGCGGGGCTCGGTCAGGAGAAGTGACTATTTTTTAGGGGGATAGCTGGTTTCTTCAACTCATTCTCTCCAGAGATTCAATAAGATAAGGTTTCCCCTAGCATTCTACACTTAGCAAATAAAATGAAAAGGATCCTGCAGGGTTAGAAATACTTCATCTAACTATAGTCATGTTTGAATGTTCAGAACATCAATAATACTCTGATATACTACACTAAATACCAAAGAAATACACAACCATCGGCCAGTATTTTATCAGTAGCAGGGGAAAGAGGTCATTAATCTACTTGACATATCAGAGTAGAAGACATAGAGAACATGAAACATAAAATACCATTAACTCAGAAGCAGGAATGCCAACAACATCATTGCAAAGAATTCTCCCTTCTTCATTAATGTCTCTTCCAGCAAGCACTGGTGCGTGATACAATGGTGGCTCCAGGGGAGCGTCTAACTATTGAAAACAGAACAAGGGAGCACTGAGCTCTGCAACTAAAATGAGAAATCACCTTTCTATTACTGTGGACAATAAAATCATCAATTTTGTCGACCCTTGAAAATAGGTCAGTCTGGCTATTTATACACATTCTCTTCTAACCCTAATCCTAACCCTATTTTACATCATGTTTCAATAAAATACAATATCTGGGGGCCGGTACTACCTGCGCCACCCTACAAAAGACCTTGAGACAGAATAGGCCTGTTATGTCAGAAGAATGAGACAAGAATATACAGCGAAAGAATCGGCCTCGAGAAGAGAGCTAGGAAGGAGAAGGAAGAAAGTAGGTCCCCCGGGGATCGAGGCTACATGCCTCATAAATGGAAAATACGGTGCCCTGTCTCCAATGCACTAGGTGTACCTCTCAATAGTGTCTCGAGAAGACTGCCCTGTCAGAAAACTAACTGTTGAGTCGATGCCCCCTTGATGTAGCCAACTACCTTCTGACAGTCTTTATTAACTGCTCCTGAAAGTGACCAGTCGGCCTCGGGGACCGGGACACGGATCACTTGAAAGAATACAAAATTTGGGACCAGAGACTCCAGGATCTGAGAACTTATGTTCCCAAAAGAATAAAGAATACCCAATGTTTGAGTTTTTCTCCGGCCCCCGGAGAAATCTCAAGGTTGCTTATTATCATTGAAAGCCTGTAGGAAGTGGGAAATGCCATCCTCATCTACATCTTTCAGACTGGCCCTTCGGTACTTAGCCACCTCAATTTGTTCCCCCAAGTCCGGAACATTGTCCTTAAATTCATCAGCCATTTTTGTCGCGTCGTGACCACTAAGCACCATACGAGTTAACTTTGTCATTTGGGCACCATCTATCCCCTCCGGGTATTGATACCGGGACTTCATCATTTCATCAAAACTCCCCAAAACTGAATCCTCTGGCGTGCATGTATCTGTACTGAGGGGGTCAGCCCTGGAAGTCTTTGCTACAAAAAACTTGTATAAATTGAAAGAATATTTTACTATATTGACTTTATCTTGTAGAGTCCCTACCAGTTGCTTGGTTACCTCCAATGTGAGGTCAATTCTGGAGTGTTGGGTCCTCACAAAATCAAATGATTCATCCCCTAGAATTCTGGATTCAAAAATCATTTCCTCTCCCAGGCCAAGGAGTTCTTCAAGCTCCACCTTCCATGCTTGATAATTCTTGATATCACCCTCCCACAGGTCAATAAGGGTCTCTGCCTGGTGTATAACATGTCGGGCCGTATATAAATCTGGGAGGGTGGATACCAGGAAATGTCGGGTGTTTCCTATTTGCAGGGCGACCCACTCGTCCACTGCCTAGGCCTTCTTCATTGTTCACAGGGAGTCTATGTCGCTCTGCGATAACTCTTCAGAGGTGGAAGCCTCCGAAGGAGTGGCGTTGATAGGTCAAGCCGGCTTAGTGAGCAACCCCATAAGGTTTTCATTTTTTGCCTTTTCTATTTTGAGCCTCTGTGCTTCCTTCTCATAACAGGCCTCTACTGCCCTAGCTGCCTCCTTCAGCAAATCCACCTCGCCCTATTTTCCCCATTTTCCCAGCGATACCTCTGCAACACTGTAATCTCCGGGCTCTGCGGTTGCTTCATCGATACCCGGGGGTGGTGTCGCCACAATGGCAACTGTTTCTCCGCCCAGCCCGATTCGAAGAGTATGAACCGTCTGGGCTTTCTTGGCCTTCGGTGGGGCCTGGACCCGAGCCATCATTTCAGCCAGGGAGAGAGGAGTTCTGAGAGTGGACGGAGCTTTTCTTTTCCTGCCCTCTACTAACCACTAAGGCGGCAGGGGTGGCTTTTCTGCCAGAATCTGTTCCCTTGATTCTTCCCCGGTGTCCTGCGGCTGTTGCTCCTCAGTGGTGGGGACTTGATCTGTCCCTTTCCCTGTGTCTTCTTCTTCATTAGCAACATCTTCCTTAGCAACCTCCATCTCCTTAGCCTTGTCTTCTGTGTTGATTGCTCTATCTGGACTTTGGTCGGCTTCCTCGGGGATTTCCTCTTCATGTTGCTCCTCTTGTTGCTCTGCCTCTACCGTCGGGGCTTCTTCTTCTGTTGGCCCATCCTTTGGCAGTAGGGGAGGTACTGGGTCGAGATTTAAAGTTTGGGCTGCGGTAATTACCTGTCAAAAGGTCGCTTCCGGGAGTGGCGCTTGGAACGTGGCGGCTGGGGTTACGGTTATTCCCGAAGGTCAGGTTCCCCCAGCAGATGCCATTTGTTCACCCTACCTTTGTTGGTCCACCCTCAAACCCTGCATTTCTTGAGCCTCAGAGGCAATCTCCAGCTCTAGCTCCCTTTCTTCTACCTGCTTTTCCTGCTCCTGCGCAGGTTCTTATTTCGCAACCTCTAGTTCTTTAGATTCTTGCTCTGCAGCCTCTTGCTCTATCCCTGGGACTTCTATCCTTGCTTTTCTTTTGTCCCCCTATAGGTTTCTGAACTCGTTGATTGCAAAGACATCATCAAATTCCTCCTGTGTAGGGGGAGTAGATGGGACTTCGGCAGGCTCTGTTTCCTTCTCCGGCTCCGGGGAATTATAAGAGAGGATTTCAACTTGTTAGGTCTGGGATGTTCCTCACCCCAGCTCTGCCTTAGGCTTTTTGTCAAGCCTTTTCTTTCTTTGGGTAACCAAGGGTGGCCCCACATCCCTTATTGTTGTTGCTTCTGTGGGATCCACCCCGGTTGCCTTCACCATTAAGGCTGCCAGCGACGGGGAGGAAGAGGGACGAATTGGCCCGGCCATTAGTACTAGAGTGGCCAGTCGTGTGATCAATTTCTCCCTCATCTATTGGGAGGCTGTCACTAATTGTTTTATTTGCTCTTTTATGGGGACTTCTTGCGCAGGAGGGGTCGTATCTATCTCTTTACCTTTATCAACTCTCTGCGAAAGAGTCCTGGCCTCCAGAGTCAATTTTGGTGCTGGCTGGGCTGCTCGACGGGCACTTTCGGGGCACACCCTTTTGAAATAGGTATGACTTCACTCGACCACCTCTCGAGTGAAGTCTTCAACTATAGGCCCTTCCTAGGCATCCCAATTTACCGGTGGAAGAGTCATTGTATCAATCCCCTTTGCCTTGTACTGGGGATCGATAGTGGGGGCGGCGTCTAAGAAGTCCTCCAGGAACCTCTGAAGCTTCAACCTTTGCATCATGCCTGCCTCATCCTGACATAGTGTCAGCTCTACACCTCCACGTTGTCTTAGCAATCTGCCTGGAAATCCTCCATATGGATGTGATGGGGCTCTGAAGCCCGGGGAAGTGTCGTTGCAATCTTTTCGTGCAGATCAAAATTTTTCCGCGCCAAGTAAAATTCTTCCAAGTTGTAGCTTTTCAATTCATTGTTCGCCTCTTTTGCGGCGGCCAGGCTGCATGTGTAGTTCCCACAGATGATTGGGAATGGAATATTGGGTATCTTTTTCAAGGCAAAGAGTGCATGCACCTCCATTATTTGCCTGCAGTATTCTAGGAGCACGATCTTGTCCCCATAGTGTTTGGGCAACAAGTAGGGTTTCCCGGAGAAGCCAGTGACCCTAATATAAGTGTGCTATTAGAACTGGATGTAGTAGTGTCCATAACTATGGACCAAATTCATCACCTCTAAGGATAGGCGGTATCCTGCGTCCCGGGTTGGTGTGAGCAGGTGATAGTAAACGAACGCATCATTTACCCAGCAAAAACTGGGGAAGTTGGCCTCCCATTGAACCTGTGGGAAATGGTCCCATGGTGCCTTTTGTCCCAGGCCAATCCCGAGCACACCGTCTGTAAGTAGCCCATGGGTGTGGGGCCTTTGCTGCGCCAAGGCCCAAAAAATATAGGAAGACATGTAAAATTTTCCTTTTCCTAGCCAGTTGAAGGAACTGGGAGTCGACGTGGTTGGAAATTATTGCTGTCCAGTCGAAGTATCCTCCTTTGGTGGAGATGCCAAGGAGGAAGTAATACATCCATTTAGAAAATTCTTGGGCGGAGGGCTGCCCAAAAACCTGGGCTAACACTATCATTCCCATTTGAATGCTCTCTTTGAACTCAGACCTGGGAATCTCTATCTTCATCCTCTTGGGGTCCCTCTTTGGAACCTTGAGCCAATGGGTGTTCATGTATACCCGGGCGACATCCTCCAGCTATGTGAATTGGGCCAAGGCATCTGACCTTGTAACCACAAAAGCCTTGGCAAATTGAGGGATCCCTAGACCCGCCTGGAATGTGTCTGGGTCAAGGGATACCAGAGGGGTAGGGTACCCAGTTGGTTCTGTGGCTGCGAGCATAACAGCCTGAATAAAAGAGTTGTAATTGGTGGCCATCATCAAGATAAGCTTCGGAGCTTGTACAAAGCACAGGAAACAAGCTGCCTTAAGGATTCTGGAGTCCCCGACATTGATTGCCAGCTGATCTCCAGCCTGTCGCTGGATGTACATGATTTTCACTAAGGCCTGCATTTTCGGCCATGTCCCGACGCTAGTGTCGGTAATAAGCTTAACTTTGGACTCAATCTTTGAGCCCATAATAACACTATCTTGCATGAATTTCATGGTTAAGGGCATTTTCTCCAGGGCCTTTTCCATTTTGGATTTGACCGCCGCCCTGGTAGCCGTCACAGAAGGTAGCTCTGGACTTCCGGGTGGAGAGGATGCAGATGCCTCAGACATGTTTGGGAAGTGAATTTTGGAAACCTGCAAGGCAAAGTGACTGTCAGAATGTATTAACAAATAAATACTCCAGGGTCTGGAGATCTTACCACCGTGACACCTTCTTTTCCTAAAAAGTTAGTTTCATTCAGAGAAAACCCAAAAAACACACGCATTACATAAACATAGAACTTTACTAAACATCTGGGTCCGGGAATTTTATCACACTTGGTGAAGACATGGGGTAGATGATGGTAGGAGACCCAAAGCCTGGAGAAGTAACCGTTGGTGAGGATGCGTTAAAAGGCAAGTCATCAAGCCCACATGGGCGCCACATGCATAGGTATTAAATAGGAGTTATGGCGATAACGGCGGAGCCAACTGTCCAAACGCGCGAAAAGTGAAGGCCACTTGGCTGGAATTGATTGCGCACATGGGACATAAATTAGGGTCTGACTATTTTTATGGAAGAGAGAGAAAATCGCTTGTTTGAAACTGGCTGAGAGCCGAGTTTCAAACAGGCAATTTTCTGCCCTAAAACGAACTCACGGGCAGAAAACCAGCAACGCATGCAACTTGGCCACCTTGCCAAGCTATTAAGAAGGATATACATGAAAGTTAAGGGATATATACATGGGAATGGAGGGATATACAACAAATATATATAAACTTACACATATATACATCACAAAATGACATCCGCAGGAAACCAGGCAAGGCATAGAGTATATACAGCTTTATACATAATCTACAAACCAGCCACTTCTGCGCTGAGGGCGGACAACCCTCTGGCAGAGCCGACGCACCAACGGGCGGCAAAACCAAAAAATAAGAAACAAACAAAATAGAAAGACAATAAATAAACAAACAACAAAGAAGAAACACTAGGCAAACAAAAAGAAAACCGGCGGGAACAAAGACACCAACTTGAGAATGCCGAAAGGTGGAGGAAAGGAGGAAGTTACCACGGGAGCTCTGCAATAGCTACAGTTGCCAAACAGCCACAGCCCACCACCATGAAGCACTCACAATCGCCTGAGAAGGATGGAAGTGTTATGCACTGATTATAGTTAACTCTCTGCAAATCGCTTTGTAATCGCTCTAAAATTGCTCTGAATGCTCAAGTGTTTTAATCGCGGTAAATGTGAAAGTGACAGATAACTTCTATTTATACCCGTGGTAAAAAGGCAATCCACCTCCTTCCGGCAATCTCTAGACAAGCAAACCTCCAAACTCCAGGCCCAGGGATTCCCCGTGACGATCACCTTAAGAACATCGTGGCGAATAATCCCGGAGTCCAGAATCTGGCTCCCAACAAAGAACGACCTCTGGGACAGGAGTCCCGAAGGTGAGAAACCAACCAAACAAAACACAACAACGGGGAAGAAAACCCCAGAGAAAGAAAACAAAGGGAGAAAGTCAAGGCAAGAGCCACAAGGAAAAACAACAAAACAAACAAAAGAAGAAAAGTAAAGTGGGACCCAATATTTTGCACACAAAATGTAGGGACGGGGATGCAGGGCATAATAGATACATCTGTACACGGCAAGGTATTTAGCTACACCGAGCACCAGAGTTGTTATATTGCTAGTGGATTGGGAAATTTAAGGAATATATTGAATGGATAAAAAGGATTGTTTGGCATTACTATGAAATATTTGTTTTGTTATTGTTGTCAAAGGGAGAGATTATATCCATTATCACAATATCCAAAGGGATAGATGTAACCAGAAAGGGAGAGTACATACGAAGGGAGAGATTGTTGTCAAGAGAGAAAAGAGACATCAAAAGAAAAGAATAGTCAAAGGGAGAGAGTTTGACACAAGAAGAGAACATATCACATCAGAAGAAAAAAGATTCTACATCTATTCAGTGAAAGGATTTTTCCTAAAGAGAGCTGCAAGAATCAAATCTAAGCTATGTGAGCTTACCGAGGACTAGATTTTTGTATCGGTTATAGTACATAAGATTGGTAGTTTGATGAACTTCAACTGTTATATTTCATATTGTATTAGTGATAATATAGTATGATAATGTAGTGTGTTGCCATCAATGCCAAAGAGAGAGATTGATGAACAATAACTGATTGAATTTTTGAAGATGTTAAGTTGATGATCACCGAGACACAGAAAGTTAATGCAAGATATTAAATCAGTTAATGTATTGTATTTTCATTGATGTCAACTTGATATAATCTATATGGTCATGTACATACTTCTAAAGACTTCAAAGAACCAATGAATCAAAGGCTATGCTATGAGTAATGCATAAAAGTTAAGTATTCACAAAGTGATTGTATACACCGACAGAGTGCACACCGACGGACATTGTAAACCAACGATGAGAAAAGTCACAGTCTTACCCGATGAGAAAAAGCACAACATTACCAACAAGAAAAGTCATAGTGTTACTCGATGAGCAAAAGCACAAAATTACCGATGAGCAAAGTCATAGTGTTAACCGACGAGCAAAGCACAGTGTAACCCGACGGACAGAATCACAATGTTTCCCAATGGATAGACAACACTGATGGACGAAGATCCCAAAGACAATTGAAGTCTCACTAATGGAATAGTTAGTTGTCACTAACGACTAATTAAAGTATTGACTGATAGAACAAAGAGTTCAAAAATGACAAAAGGCTTAGTTGTCAAGAGCTAAATATAGACTTAACTGGTAATTATCATTGTTTTAATCGACAAGATAAAGCCAGAGATAAGTAAAGGATTTAAAGCTATTTTGTCAAGTTGGCAAGAAGATCTCTATGAGATAAAATAAGAGTTTTTCTTTAAATCTAATTGGCGAGAATTATGGATCACGCCAAGATCAAGAAAGCCAAAAAATGGTGAAATCATGTCTATATAAGAGACAAGCTAATTCAATGTGAATAAGGGGAGTGAAAAGAGAATAGATGCTGAAGAGATTCAGAAGGAGAATAAATTCTTCATTCAGACACCGATGAACAGTGATACAATATCGCAGAGCAGATCACAGAGTAGAATAGTGTGGAGCAAAGGTATTGAATTGATAACATTGATCAGAAAGGTAATGTACTTACAATAGATCTGAAAATATGTGATTCTAGTTGTATATGTGAATAGATCAATTTACTGTTTCAATTTAACCATTGAAGCATCAAGTCGCTTAACCGAGCAAGACTTAAAAGTCTTTTCTAATTGAGATACATCCCAAGGAGTATCAAAAATTTTGATCATACAAAGTAGCATTGGATATGCCTGATATCTATTGACAGGAGAAGTGAGTGTTTGATCAAGGATGGTAGCATTAGATGCCAGATACAAGTTACAAACTATTCATTTAAATCCTCTAACAAGGTCACACCTAACAGTGTGTTTGTAACATTTAATAGGGTTGGCTCTTCACCGAGTTCACTTCAGAAGAGTGAAAATTTGGGTTACCGGTCCCAGTGGTTTTTCCCTTAACAGGGTTTCCATGTTAAAAATTCATGTGTCAATGTGTTTATGAGTCATTACTTTATTGTTTTTCATTTCACATAAGTAAATCTGGATTGATCGGTATACACTAGTTGTTTACTGTATTTCAGTAAATAGAAAGAATACTAATTGGTAAAAGTAAGAATAAGGTTTGAAAGAGTAATCCGAGCAGTAGATATGTGTTATTAATATTTCAAGGCAATCATCTTGTATGAATGAAGATAACTAGAGGATTATAAATGTGGTAATAAGTATTTGGGTTGATTTAAGGATTAATTTTTTTGACCACTGATTCACCCCCCCCGCCCCTCCCCCCCCTT
>MU227176.1:509315-534389 GCA_018584345.1 Thuja plicata
AGGAGAGGTAGGGATGGGCTGCAGATGGGAGGAGGGAAAGGAGAGTAGGGGTGGTGAAGAAGCAGTGATGCAGGGTTGAGGGGAGATGGGCGGTGGAAGCAGTGGTGGGGAAATGAGATTTAGTCCCACATTGGGCGCGTAGGTTTTTTTTTAACCTTTAAATATGTAACGCCACACTAAGTAATATGAAATGAAGGCAAAGGCTGAGTGTGCCTTGGGAATGAAGACTCAAGGTTAGGTTAGGCCTTAGGTGACCTAAATAGACCGATATCACCTGCACATTAGTCGAATGGTTAAGATAACCAAAAAAAACAATTTTCTTAATTTATTTAACAGACTGCGTTGTATGCCTTGGGATCCATGTAGAGGGGCTTGTGTGCAAAATAAATTTGCCACAGATTTGATCGGGGGGTGTAGCTGAGTTTATAGTTGATTTGACTAGAAATGACATTCTGAACATGATGGTGGAGTCTATTTTGGGCCACAACGCCTCTAAAATGGAAAACACACAAACTTCACAAAAACTCAAAAAAATCATTATGTTAGTAAAATCGACCCATGAAGTGGGTCCCACCAGGCGTGCCAGAATGTGAGAGGTGAAAATTAGTTAAAAAGGAATACAATAATAATATTAAAGCCAAAAAAACAATAAAAGCATAAGGAGTGCAAACCTCCCTAAAGCATAATCCAAGCTCCCTTTTGATCTTTTGATGTATCCATGATTTGGGATGTGTGCTCAAGATTTGATATGCTCCAAGCTTCAAGATGTGTTCTTCAAACTGACATTATAACTCTGCTTTGAAATTGGATTCAATTTGTGAAGAGAAGAGGTTCTATATAGGAAAATGGACTCAGAATGAGTGGTCAGGATGCAAACCTAAAGAGGGGCTTAGGTGCACCTAGAAGAGAGAACAAGGATTGTGCTTCTTTAAGTGTCTCTCATTGTGACAAGTGTCACAAGGAGAGTGGGTGAGGAATGTGACCATCTTGGTCCATGTGCAAAGGGATAAGAGAAGACTTTGGGGATAAGGTGAGTAATGAGGGCTATAAGAGCATTGATGAGGCATTTAAGAGCACTAATGAGGCATTTATGAGGGTCTTAATGAATCATGGGTAAGGAGATAAGAGATGGATTGAAAAAATTTGCTTTGGGAAAGGGTTGAATTCATAATCCAAGGATTTAGGAATGTGACAAACTTAGGAAGAGTTTAGGATTAGGGTTAAAGGTTAAGAGGGCTTGAGAAGTTTTACTTTGGGATAGAGTTGAATTCTTAATCCAAGGATTAGGAATGTGAAAAGCTTAGGGAGATTTTAGGATTAGTGTTACAATTTAAGATAGGTAATTAGGGAGATAGTGATGGGAGGAGAGAGAATGAGTGGAGGGGTTAATTAGCTGATTAGGGTTAACTAGCTAATGAAGAAGGATTAGCATGTGTGAAGAGGTTGGGATGGGTTTGAACTCAGGGTTAGCTGGTTGGGATTGGTTAGGTTAGGGGTTAAGGTTATGAAGCCATGTGCTTAAATAAAATAGATTTAACTATTTAAATCACAAGTGGAGGAAAAGAGGATAATATGAATTAAACTAAATGAATAAATACTTTTATTTAATCTAATAGGGGAAAGGGGATTTAATTAACTATTAGGCCATTGGTTGTCATTTAATAATTAATCATACTATAGCCAATTAAATGAATTAATCAGGCTTATAGGATAACATAGATCAATTAGGTAATGACTGATTACTTAGTTGATAATGTCCTAGAAGGCACTAAATATGATTAGATTATGTTAATCAGATTTAGGTGTCTACAAATACCAAACAAAGGATGACAAGTTGATGCCCTATAAGAGAATTATAGATGATAGGAAAAAGTAATTTTCTTTTATTACTTTTGAGAAAATTCCAAGAGATAGAAACAGAGTAGCAAATACCATGCCAACCTTAGCCTCTCTTCTTCAAATACTAGAACAAAATGCTAGATATGAATTCTTGGTGGAAGAGTTGGTGAAACCCGCATTTGGCATTTTCGATTCCCAAATCATTTGCTTATTAATTGGACGTGACTCACCTTGGTATGGACCTATTTTTACTTACCTAAAAGACCAAACAAATACTGTTGGACCAAACCCGTGATCAAAAGAAACTCTTCATATGCCAAGCTTCTCATTATACCATCCTTTCTGACACATTGTATCGCAAGAGTCTTGACAGAATGCTTCTTAGGTGTCTAGATGAAAAGGAATATAAATTAGCTTTATGAGATGTTCATTAGGGTATTTGTGGGTCTCATTTAAGTGGGTTAAACTTAGCTAAGAAAATCCTTCGCATGGGATACTTTGGCCAACTCTAGAGAAAGATGCTTGTCAGTTTGTCAAGATATGTTAGAAATGCCAATATCATGGGAACATGAGTCATGTGCCAGCACAAGATTTAAACTTGATGACCACTCCTTGACCCTTTTATCAATGGGGTTTGGTTTAATAGGGATGATTTACCCACCTTCATCCAATGGTCATTGTTGTCTGTGAAAAGAACTTTCCCTTATAAAAATTGCAAAGTAACATGTATATTGTCAAGTGCATATAGAACTTTGAATTTTGAACTACATAGTTCAAAGTTCAAGATTCAATTTAAAATTCCCATGTTACTTCATGTTCACCTTTTTCCTCTGGTCGGCATGAAGTCATGTGAGTATCTATTTTCTTGCTTTCTGATTTTTGAATTGTGAACTATGAACCATCGTTTTGGTTGTTCAAAGTTCAAGATTCAAAATGCACTTTGTTCCTCGCACTCCTTGACCTGTGTTTCTATTTGCTTTGACATCTTTGGATTTTCTTATTTTGAACCTCAGACATCTCCTTTTCTTGTTCATAGTTCAATTTTCAATAAGTGTCATGCATAAGTCTTGTTTTGGCTACAAGTTTGTCAAGTGATTTGAAGTAATATGATTTTTGAACTTTGAACCTTGCTTCACATAGTTCAAGGTTCAAAATTCAATGTGCAATAAATAATCGAATATATGTATCTCATGCCAAATCTTTCCTTTTTGCAGAAAATAATTTGAAAAGATGTTGGTTTTAAAGCCAGCTCAGCAAAAGTACCTGTCATGCGGAAGCAGATTAAATGTGATTGGACATGTTCAGCAAATGACAGCGTGAATAATCAATTTGTGTGAGGTGTCATGATTACCAAATTGGCAACTCAAACATACGTATTAATTCATATAATTTCTTGACATTTTTTCTCATTTAGCAACTACAATAGCATAATTAGAAGGAAGTTGCAGTGAAGGTAATCACGGGAAGGCATGAACAGAGCATTGGTGAGTCTCAAGAAATCTTCTCCATTTCCATTTTTGATTTCTGATTTAACTGTGTAAGAAAGCAATCAGGCTTTTCCATTATTTTCTTAAGGTTACTTGCTTAAATATTAATATGTCCATTCCTAGCATGTCGGCCTCAAAGGCTAAGTTTGTAAAGGAGAACAAGTTTTCTCCTGTGAGTACTTGTCTTCCCAAAATGAGAGACACCATCTTTGTAGATGAAAATTTAGAAGTAACTGTTAATAATTTAAAAAATGCAAAGGAAGGAACCTTCGATGCAAAAGTTGCAGAGAGTGGTTTGTTGGAAGCAACAAGTTTTCCAGAAGTGACTCCGTGCCCGAAATTAGTGATGGAATGCAGGAATAGATATGACAGGAGTAAGAGATGCATTCATTCTTTTTCTAGAGAAATGTTGATAACCATCAACAGACAGATAGTCATGATAGCTCTACAAATCCCACCCATGGAAGCATATGGTGATTGGAGAATTGAGATGGCTCAATGGGAATATGACCAAAACCAAAAAGAATACAACAATAATATTGCTAGAGATTGGTTGATAAAGTCTGAGAGACATGGTTCTAGATTACCTAAGCCATTGAAGAAGAATCATTTGATCAGAGAGGTCCGAGATGTGGTTATTATGATAAACAGGGTGAATGGAAAACCCAATGACATTATTTGGGAAGAATGGATGTACTTTTTCATCCAAGCCATTCTAGTAGAAGGACAAAGTGTTGATTGGGCAGAAGTGATAGCGGAAAGGCTTCATGAATAATTATCCCAATCTATAGAAGCATCAAGTTTATTTTTGACTTCATACCTATTCTATGTGCTTGCTACTTTCAAGAACTGGGAGGGATTGCCTCATAGACAATGGAAGGAAAATATGACAATTTATGAATATTATCCTCTGCTACAGAAGAAAAAGAATTCAAAATATTTTTGAAGAGTGCAAAACACATTCTTGTCCAAGCTCGATTTTGAGCTAAAAGGAAAGATCAACTGCATGAAGTCAGAGGAAGCTACGGAGTTAATTAAAATCTATGGAAGCTTTTTCATCCAATTTCCTACTTTCAGCTACTTAAGAGTAGGAGGATTCAGTGGAGAACCTGTAAAAATCCCAAGATATTGTTTAGACAAATATGTCTTACTAGAAGTCTGCAGACATTTAATCTAGGTTGAGGTAAAATTTAGACTTAAGAGGGGGGTAGGTTCCCTTTTTCCCATTGACTTAGGGCATTATCGCTTCAGATGTATGCACACAGGTTTTGCCTTGGATGAAGAATTGAAAATCATAAATCTCCCTTCCTGCTAGAAAAGAAGTTATTTTGACAACAAGCATTTTGTAGCAAGTCATTTAAATATTGATGCCACATTTCTGCATTAAGCATAGCTGGAAGATTTTTGGGCAGACTGTGTAGATGAAATTGAAGTTGAAAAGAGGTTGCACTCCAGATTCACCTTGCAACATATCGCCTCATTATGATTGCCTTTCAAGGTAAAAGGTTTAGATATTGAAGATGAAGAAAGTGTCTTGGAATCGGGTTATGTGGAGCTGAATGATGATGCATTATCCAGGAAAATAGACTACAAGAGAGGAGAAGAAGAATATGTGAATGCCCTATCCAAAGATGTGTTAAAAGAACGCATAAGTGGTTAAAAGAGCTAAATCAAAAGAAGCGAGAAACTTCTGGTTCATTGATCGGAAAGAGTCCAAGGATTTTAAAGCTCGCTTCCTCTCCTGTCCATACTGATAAGATTGATAAATTGCTTTCTGCAAGTGAGACAAACTCTAGAGTAGAAGTTCATTCAGAAGAAAAGAAGCCAAACATTGGACAATCTACGAGAATAACTAGAACCAGAAGCAAAAGAAAAGAGAAGGCAAATAATATCCCCTACATTGTAATAGATCCCAAGGATGAATTTGATCTCCAAACTCAGAAAAGATCCTAGATGAGTAAGTCACCAGTCAGTCCTTCGGGAAATGAATCAACAAAAACAAGTCAGTAGGACCTGACAATTTTAAAGAGCCATAGAACACAAGCCTCTACAGAGACTAGAACACCATAGAATCCAAATTGGCTGGAATTATCAGTCAGCAAAAAGAGAAATATTGTCCCAGTCTCCACTCTAGTTGGAGACCTAGTCAACAAGTACCTGGGAAAAACCCCAAGGGTGAAGAAGCCCAAAATAGAGGCTATGTTGGATGTAGACCCTCAAATAGGCCACTGGATTACAGAGGTTTTCAGTCCCAGTTCTGATAAAACCATTGAGGAAGTGACAAAGAAGGATTTCAATGTGGAAAAGGTGGATTTAGGGATGGCCACTAGAGCCGCCAATTTGAAGATCTTGAGCTCATCCAATAAGAAGATTAACCACCGGGTATTGAAGGACGCTGAAGACAAAATAAAGCTGAAGCAAGCTCTTTGTGAGTTAGCTAAATATATACAACAAATTCAAGGTCCAGTTCCTCAACCCCCATCCATGATACCCATTGACTTGGATGTTAAATCTCCTGAAAACCATAAATTCCTTGATCAGTTCCATAAAGACAGATCCATTTCAAAGGATTTCTTCACCTGGAGTGATAAGGTAACTAAAGATATCACCAAATTCACTAAGGATTTCAATAAATTAATTGAAAAGTATGATAAATTGCTCAAAGAAGTAGAGGAATATGTTGAATCATGGAAAAAGGAAAAAAGATCAGTTGGAATTTGAATCACTAAATATGGAGGAAGTTTATGCTTACAGTATAAACAAATTCCTTTCAGAGAAAGCGGTACCAGGCCTTGAAGAGAACTTGTTGTTCATTTCCAAGATGAATGTAGAATGGGGAGGTGCATTGTATGAGTAAGCTATTGAGGAATCTGTCCAGATCCTTGAAGCTCATATAAATTTAAAAGAAATCATGCATTCTCATAATGAATGCATGGGGAAGATATTTGGAGGTGAACAAGAAACTGGCTGTGATATGACTAAAGTGTTGGCTTCTTATGAAAACAAGATAGAAAATCTAAGAACTACTAAAGAAGATGAGGTGAAGGATTTTTCTATTTTAGCTCATGTGGAATCCGTAGTTGTCTATGGCTACAAGCAGATGAAGATTTTTGAAAACAAAGCCCAGTAGATTCAGAATTTCAAGAAGATTTGGGGGAAGAGGTTTGAAACAGTTACCACACCAAATCAAGAACTGAGAGAGAGGTTCTCGGCTGCATTTGAGGAATGGAGCGCAGCAAAAGGTGCCACCAATACTGCTGGGAAAGATGGAGCTGCAATTGGCCAATCGTTCAATTAGTTTTCTAGATAATTGTCTTATTTTTGCAAGTTATCCAAAAGTTTTGCTATCTTTTTGGTTAATTAGTTTTAAAAATTGAATTAGCCCTATGTGGCTATATATTAAATTTTTGATGACCAAATGAGGGTCAGTTCTCCAGTGAAAAACTTTGCAATCCTATTTGTTTGTTGGAGTTATTTTTCTATTATTATATTGTGAAACTCTAGATATAGAAATACATATAATCAGTTGGTTTTATGAGCAGATTCTGGTAATTTCATTGATCAGTTGGTCTGATGAAGTGTGTACTTTTAGTTTCAGTTGGAATTAAATGATTATGTCACTTTGATTTGCAAATATATCTGAGTGTTTGGTTAGTAATCTTTTCAAGATTTGATCTCGTTTGAATCGGCCATTCTTAATTAGTTTTCTTTAATAATTCAAGTCATTTGGCTTGGACATCTAAATTATCTCTTAAGAATCTCAAGGCTTTTAGCCCTTAGATCTGTGATGAATATAAATTGAAGCCTTTCATGCTTTCTAGTAAAAAGTGTATCTTGGATTAATATTCTTTTCTAATAAGAGGTTATTAAAGGTATATCTTTGTATAAGGTTGTTGCTCCTTTGAAGCAGAGATTGTAGTTGTGATAAACTCACTCAACTGTTAGTGTATTTTTCTTCTATTCTAGGCATGAGGAGTTATTTATTTGTTCATCTTAAAGAGGAAAAATCTGTTCACTAACAAATTTTTGGCGACTCCGTTGGGGAGTACGTTGTCAAGCAGATCAGTATGCAATTTTTTTTTTCTTTAAGGTTTAATTATGGTATTGCTTGTTGATGCAATACCTAGTCAAGAATAAATCCCTTCAGACCTTCAACCTAACTTACATTTTCTAGATACTAAGGAGGACATTATTGTTGATTTAAACACTCTGGCTTGGCAGTCAAGAGTAAGTGATCAACAATATCAACAAGTTTGACTTGTTATAGAGGAGGAAGAAGAGATTGAGGAGTGGCTAAGAGGACTTCCCATAGCTCAAGAGGTTGTCTTGGTAGATAGGGAATCTCAAGGCCCTTAAAACCCTAAACCCTTGATTCTCGACCTTACATCAGATCTCAGAGAAGGGAGGGTATTTTTGATAGATTTTATCAAGAGTTACATAATTTCCATTTTCCAATCACCTATACCCCTAAGAAGAAAGAAAATAGTAGACCCTCCTCTCCACCTAAAGTTTCCCATGAAGCATCTTCACATCACCTTAATTGGCAGGCCTTAACATTATCTGGAATCCAAGCTCCACCTATTGTAACCATCTTCCTGAAGTCAGTCATGGCACAAACTTGGGGAGCGGCAGTTGGTCCTTTGAATGTGGGACAAAACCATCCCTTACCAAAAGGGGCTAGAGATATCCTACCTAAGTTCTATGGCAATGGAAATTTTTTTGTGGATGACCATTTGAATGCTTTCAATACCGCTTGTGGAGTTTTAACTGTTCAACACAAGGATGTGGAAATTAGGTTATTTGTGCAAACCCTTGTTGAGTTAGCTGCTGATTGGTTCTACCATTTGACAAATGGTCATATTAGTGATTGGAATTCTATGAAAATAGCCTTTGAATCAAGTTTCAAATCTGTTGAAGATGAACATTCCCTCCTACTTCAATTATCCCAATTAAAAAAGGAGATGCATGAACCCATGAGGGAATTCATGGAAAAATTCAATAAGATCCTCTACCAAATTCCCAATGCCAAGAGACCTAATGGTGAAAATCAAAAGGGTTTCTTTGTTAATGCTATGCCACCAGACATAATTTATCAATTGAGACGGTATAGAGTTGTTGACTTAACTACAACCCAGAGCTTAGCAGTAGAACTTAGAGATGATCTAATAACATTAGGGAAGTGGAAGAGGGAAGTGCAAACACCAACTAATCAAGAATCTACCTCTGGTTTTACTGACCCGGTAGTATAGAGATTATTTAACGATATGATTGCCCTAAAAAGTTAGTTACCAAAATCTACCCCCGCCCCATATCAAGACATACCTCATAGATACCCAAACCAAGGGACAGGAAATTATGGGAAACCATTAAATGCGTTGTCGATTCAACAGAGACTTCAAATTGAGCCTCCTCCTACAAGAAGTAACATGTGTATTTTTCATTTAACGGATGAACATGATGGAGACACATATCCTAAAATGGTGTGGTACAAACAGATGGAAGCTAACAAAGAAACCATTCAAGAGATCCCTGCTAATGAAGAAAACTCCAGAGGACCTGGCGACTCTGTAAGTTACTACCTAGAGTATGAATCTGATTCAGACCATGGTGGTGATATTTTAATCACTCTGGAGGAGCCTTCCTGTTTAGTGCTTACCAGGGGTTAGCAAGGTGGAAAAGTTACTAATCAGTTTTCACATCCATTCCAAAATAAAAAATATAAAGAGCAGATGAACCAAATTGGCAGCGGCTCAAAGGCGAAAGAAAATGCATTACCAGAGGTAAATATTCTTAAAAAATCAGATCTCGAATATTCTTTTGATTTTGTTGATTTTTGTAAATCTTCTAAAATCCAGATTTCTCTTGATGAATATTTGAAGTTAAATCCCAATGAGCTTGATAAATTAGTAGATTATGTAAGAGGTTCCTCTCCTCGAGTTACAGCTAGTCAAACAAATGTTGTATCTGCTCATGAAAACCCTGTAAATCTTGAATCAAATCATCCTGAGAATGTTCAACCTATCCTTAATCAAGAGTCCTTAGAACTTTCTCATGTTATGGGAAAACCAGAACCTTTCTATGTATCTTTGTTTATTCATGGTCATAAACTCGACAACTGTATCATAGACTCAGGGGCGTCAGATAATATTATGCCCTCTTCTATAGCAAAAGCCCTAGATTTACCCTTAATGAAGAATTTTGGTAAATATTATTCAATGGATTCTGAACAGGTTCCATTACTTGGTCAAATCAAGGATGCCCATGTTTCGTTAGTTTCCTTCCCCAACAAGAGGTTAAAATTGACCATCCTAGTTGCTAATATACTTGCTAGCTATGATATGATTTTAAGTCAAACCTTCTATAGAGATTTAGGAGGTGAAATCAAATTAGATTGGTCATAGGAAATAGTCGCCATTGGAAATAAAAAGGTGATCTTACAACCTGAGACCAAATCAAAATATGTATTTTTCCCATCTGAAGATCCCAGAGCCCAGATTTTGTATCATGAGACAGATTTTGCTAATTATGTGATTTTACCTAAAGATGATGTTATAGAGCTAGAATCCTCTAGTAATGAAGGAGTATGGATGCTTGAGTTTTATGGGAGCTATTATTCCATAGGTTCTGGTGCAGGAGTGGTTTTGGTATCTCCTTTCGAAGAGAAGTTGCCTTTTGCTTTTAGAGTAGAATTTGAGAATACTAATAATACAACTGAGTATGAAGCTTTGCTAATTGGTATTCAAGAAGCAAAAAGAAAGGCATCAGGGCCCTGAAATCAAAGGGAGATGTTGAGCTAATTGTGAAGCAGGTGAGAGGAATGTATGCAGTAAGAAATGAAAGGATGAAGCACTATCAAAGTAGAGTCTGGGATGAAATTGAAGTTTTTGAAGGATTTTCAATTGAAGCGATCCCTCGAGAATTGAATTCAAGAGCAAATGTCCTGGCTGGTTTGGCAGCATTATTAATCCCTCATCCATATTTCGACAATAATCACTATACTATAGAGCTTGTTCATCAGCCTAGTGTACTTGATAATGCAAATTCTTGGCAAGTTTTTAGTGATGATGCTCATGTGTTGACTTTTCTGCAAGGTATTGAGAAGTTCTCTTCAGTGTTCTTCGAAGGATCAGAGTTCAAATGTCAAGAATTCTATGTTGATGAAGGAATTGATCAAAAGGAGGACATTGTGCAACTGAAGGGGAATCACATCCCAAAAGGTCTTGTGATAATGGAGAGTTTGTTTGACTGCTCTGATTATTTTATCGGTCAAGTTAATGGAAACAGTAACAAACAATCCAACAATTTTGAAAGAATAAATATAGGGGATAATGAAGATCCTAGATTTGTGAATTTGGGCACATGTTGCATTCTCAAAGAAAAGATCATTTTCATCAAATTACTAAAAGAGTTCAAGGATGTGTTTGCATGGTCGTATGAAGATCTAAAGGATTTCATAGGTGGGCAATTTTAACATCATATTCCCCTAAAGTCTAGAGCCAAGCCTTTCAGACAAAAATTGAGAAATTATAACCCCAAAGTAGCTGATGCCATTTTTAGGGAGGTGGATTAGATGCTTAATGCTAGGATAATTTACCCAATTCATCATTCCACTTGGGTAGCAAACATAGTGCCAATTCGTAAGAAAAATGGAGAAATTCAGATCTGTGTGGACTTTATAAATATAAACCAGGCTAGTCTGAAAGATAATTTTGCCCTGCCCAATATGGATCACATTTTGCAGATGGTTGCAGGTTCTGAGATGATGTCTATGCTGGATGGTTTTTTAGGTTATAATAAAAATAGTGTAGATCCTAGTGACCAACATAAAATAGCATTCACCACTCCTTGGGGCATGTTCACATATAGTTGAATGCTATTCAGATTGATCAATACAGGTGCCACTTTTCAACGCATCATGAACTCCTCTTTCATTCATTTAATGAATAAGATAATTGTTGTATATCTGGACCATATGACCATCTTATCCCATAGAAGAAAGAAACATTCAAAATATTTAAGACTCATCCTTCAGGAGTGTAGAGATCAAGGAATATCACTCAATCCTAAAAAAAAAAATTTCTATGTAACTGAAGGAAGATTGTTCAGTCATATAGTGTCAAAAGAAGGGATCAAGATTGACGCCGAAAGGGTGTGAGTGACCTAGCAGTTATGTTTACCTTCCAACAGGAGTGGGATAAGGTCTTTCTTTGGGTAGATCAACTTTTTGACAAGGTTTGTGCCAGATTTTTCAGAAACCACTAGACCCATGGTAACATTGTTAAGTGAGAAGCAAACCTTCAGATGGAATGATGAAGCCATAAAATATTTCAAAGAAGTTAAGAATGCAATTGCTCAAGCTCCAATCCTTGCGCATCTAGATTTTTGAAAGGATTTTATATTACACTGTTACGCTTCGGAGCACACAATGTCAAGTGTTTTGTTGCAAAAGAATGAAGTTGGCGAGGATTTACCTATCTCTTATATGAGTGTGCCACTAAAGAACACATGAGTTGAGGTACTCTCCTACAGAAAAAAATCTTTTGCGGTGGTTAAGGTTGTTAAATAGTTCTGATACTATATTCTTCATTCCCATTCTATAGTTTATGTCCCGAACGCGGTTGTTAAGAGTATTCTGACTTAGTGGGAGGTATCCATGAATAATAGGGCAACTTGGGTTGTAAAAGTGCAGGAGTTTGATTTAGAAATCAAACCCACGAAATTGGTAAGGGGTCAAGGCCTCTGCAAATTGATTGCAGAAAATGATGAAGAATCTGGAGAAAGGATCCCTTTATCTCTGTTTACAGGTCTGAAAGATGCATGGTTCTCAAATGTGGTTTTATATTTGACATATGAAGAGTGTCCTAATCATCTAACTGCAAAGGAACAAAGAAATTTGAAATTAAAAGTGGCCAAATATGTTATAGTTGATGATATATTATACAAAAGAGGCTTAGATGGGATGTTTCTCAGGTGTGTAGACAAGGATCAACAAAAGAAGTTGCTTCAATCCTTTCATAATGAAGCTTGCGATGGACATTTTTCATCCTTAGTAACAACTTTCAAAATACTAAGAAATTGTTACTATTGGCCTGGGATGTTCAAGGATGCTTACAGGTGGGTGGCACAATGTGAGAAATGTAAGTTATTTTCTGGAAAACCCCATTTGACTGCTTTACCATTAAGACCTGTAGTCATTGAAGAACCATTCAAGCAGTGGGGATTAGATTTTGTATGACCAATACATCCTCCATTAAGCGCAAGTCACACCCATATCATGACTGCAACAAACTACTTTACAAAATGGGTAGAAGTTATTCCTGTGAGAAAGACTACTTCAGAAATAGTCTGTTCCTTTCTAAAAGAAAATATTTTGGTGAGATTTGGGGTTCCGACGAAGATAGTGGCATATAATGCGCAAAAATTTTGTTCTCATGAAATGCAGTTATTTTGTTATGATAATGGGATTTAGTTTTCACACTCATATGATTATTTTCCCCAGGGTAATGGTAAGGCTGAATCAACTAAGGAGAACTTGATTGCCATAATGAAAAAGTTAGTTAATGACAATGCCAAAGATTGGCACAAAAGATTGCATGAAGCCTTGTGGGTTGATCACACTTCACCCAAACGAGCCATAGGCATATCTACTTTCGAGTTGGTATATGGTGTAGAGGCTCAACTTTCTCTTCCATTATAACTGGCACCAACCAAGTTACAGAAAGTGATCAAGGACCAAGAACTTCAAAATGCTCTGGAGAAGAGAATCATGTATTTGAGCAAAATTGAAGAGGAACAAGAAAATATTGTAGACCATATTACCAGTCACCAAGCTAGGGTGAAGAAAATATTTGATAGGAAAGCTCGGCCTCGAAAATTCATGACAAGAGATAAAAATTTATTTTGGGATAAAAGGTGGGAACCTCGAGGCGCACACGCTAAGTTTGAATCATTATGGAAGGGCCCCTTTGAGATTAGCCAAGAGCTTAGACCTAATTCTTTCAAACTAAGGTATACTCATGGAACCAAAATGCCCTTGTCCTTTAATGGGCAAGATCTCAAGCTTTATGAGTTGTAAATAGCAGGTCTTTCTCTGTACATAAGTTTTGTTGTGCTTTAGGTTAGTGTTTGCTTGTTAGTAGGCTTAGTTTTGTGAGGAACCAGAGACTATTGGAGTTCATTATTAAGTCCCTCATGGTCCAAATCCCCAGTCGGAGCCACCTGTTTCCTATGAAAAGAACTTTCCCTCGTAAAAATTGCTAAGTAGCGTGTATATTGTCAAGTGCATATTGAACTTTGAATTTTGAACTATGTAGTTCAAAGTTCAAAGTTCAAGATTCAATTTACAATTCCCATGTTACTTCATGTTCACCTTTATCCTTCGGTCTACGCAAAGTCATGTGAGTATGTGTTTTCTTGCTTTCTGATTTTTGAATTGTGAACTATGAACCATCATTTCGGTTGTTCAAAGTTCAAGATTTGAAAGGCAATTTGTTCCTCACAATCCTTGCCCCGTGTTTCTGTTTGCTTTGATGTCTCTGAGTTTTCTTATTTTGAATCTTGAACATCTCCTTTTCTTGTTCATAGTTCAATTTTCAATAAGCGTCATGCATAAGTCTTGTTTTGGCTACGAGCCTGTCAAGTGATCTGAAGTAATATGATTTTTGAACTTTGAACCTCACTTCACATAGTTCAAGGTTCAAAATTCAATGTGCAATAAATAACCCAATATATGTATCTTGTGCCAAATCTTGCCTTTTTACAGAAAATAAGTTGAAAAGACGTTGATTTTAAAGCCAGCTCAACAAAAGTACCTGTCATGTGGAATCAAAGTAAATGCGATTGGACATATTCAGCAAATGACAGTGGGAATAATCAAGTCGTGTGAGGTGTCATGATTACCAAATTGGCAACTCAAACATATGTATTAATTCATCTTATTTCTTGACATTTTTGCTCATTTAGCAACTGCGATAACATAATCAGAAGGAAGTTGCAGGGAAGGTAATCACGAGAAGGCGTGAACAAAGCATTGGCGAGTCTCAAGAAATATTCTCCATTTCTATTTCTAATTTTTTTATCTAACCATGTAAGAAATAAATTAGGCTTTTCCATCATTTTTCTTGAGGTTACTTGCTTAAGTATTTATATGTCCAGTCCTAGCATGTCGGCCTCAAAGGCCAAGTTTGTAAAGGAGAAATTTTTTTCTCCTGTGAGTACTTGTCTTCCCGAAATGAGAGACACCATCTTTGTAAATGAAAATTTAGAAGTAATTTTTAATAATTTCAAAAATGCAAAGGAAGGAACCTTCGCTACAAAAGTTGCAGAGAGTGGTTTTTTGGAAGCAACAGGTTTTCCAGAAGTGTCTCCGTGCTCGGAATTGGTGATGAAATGCGGGAATAGATATGATAGGAGTAAGAGATGCATTAGCTCTTTTTCTTGAGAAATGCTGATAACCATCAACAGACAAATAGTCATGACAGCTCTGCAAATTCTGCCCATGGAAGCATATGGTGATTGGAGCATTGAGAAGGATCAATGGGAATATGACCAAACCAAAAAAGAATACAACAATAATATTGCTAGAGATTGGTTGATAAATTCTGAGAGAGATGGTTCCAGATTACCTAAGACATTAAAGAAGAATCATTTGATTAGAGAGGTCCGAGATGTGGTTATTATGCTAAATAGGGTGAATGGAAAACCCAATGACATTCTTTGGGAAGACTGGATGTACTTTTTCATCCAATCCATTCTAGTAGAAGGACAAAGTGTTGATTGGGAAGAAGTGATAGAGGAAAGGCTTCATGAAGAATTATCCTAATCCACAAAAGCATCAATTTTATTTTTGACTTCATACCTATTATATGTGCTTGCTACTTGTAGGAATTGGGAGGGATTGCCTCATAGAAAATGGAAGGAAAATATGACAATTTATGAATATTATCCACTGCTGCAGAAGAAAAAGAATTCAGAAGATTTCCGAAGAGTGCAGAACACATTCTTGTTCAAGCTCATTTTTGAGCTAAAAGGAAAGATCAACTGCACGATGTCGGAGGAAGCTATGGAGTTAATTAAAATCTATGGAAGCTTTTTCATCCAATTTCCTACTTGTAGCTACTTAAGAGTGGGAGGAGTCAATGGGGAACCTCTAAAACTCCCAAGATATTGTCTAGACAAATATGTCTTACTAGAAGTCTGTAGACAGTTAATCCAGGTTGAGGTAAAATTCAGAGTTAAGAGGGGGGTAGGTTCCCTTTTTCCCATTAACTTAGGGCATTATCACTTTAGATGTATGCACACAGGTTCTTCCTTGGATGAAGAATTGAAAATCATAGATCTCCCTTCCTACCATAAAAGAATTTATTTTGACAGCAAGCATTTTGTAGCAAGTCATTTCAATATTGATGCCACATTTTTGCATCAAGCAGAGCTGGAAGATTTGTGGGCAGACTGTGTAGATGAAATTGAAGTTGAAAAGAAGTTGCACTCTAGATTCACCTTGCAATAGATCACCTCATTACAATTGCCTTTCAAGGTAAAAGGTTTAGATATTGAAGATGAAGAAAGTGTCTTAGAATCAGGTTATGTGGAGTTGAATGATGGTGCATTATCAAGGAAAATATACTAGGAAAGAGGAGAAGAAGAAGATGGGAATTCCCTATCCAAAGATGTGTTTAAAGAACACATAAGTGGTTAAAAGAGCTAAATCAAAAGAAGAATCAATAAACTTTTGGTTCATTGATTAGAAAGAGTTTGAGGATTTTAAAGCTCACTTCCTCTCTTGTCCATACTGATAAGATTGATAAATTGCTTTTTACAGGTGAGACAAACTCTGGAGTAGAAGTTAGTTCAGAAGAAAAGAAGCCAAACATTGGACAATATGCGAGAATAACTAGAACCAGAAGCAAAAGGAAAGAGAAGGCAAATAATATCCCCTGCATTGTAATAGATCCTGAGGATGAAGTTGATTTGCAAACTCAGAAAAGATCCAAGATGTGTAAGTCACCAGTCAGTCCTTCAGGAAATGAATCAACAAAAACAAGTCAGCAGGACCTAAAATTTTTAAAGAGCCCTGGAACACAAGCCTCTACAGAGACTACTACACCACAGACTCCAAACTGGCTGGAATTATCTGTCAGCAAAAAGAGAAATATCATGCCAGCCTCCACTCTAGTTGGAGACGTAGTCAACAAGTACCTGGGAAAAACCCCAAGGGTGAAGAAGCCCAAAATAGAGGCTATGTTGAATATAAACCCTCAAACAAGCCACTAGATTACAAAGGTTTTCAAGCCCAGTTATGATAAAACCATTGAGGAAGTGATAGAGAAGGATTTTGATGTGGAAAAGGTGGATTTAGGGACGACCACTAGAGCCGTCAATTTGAAGATATTGAACTCAGCCAATAAGAAGATCAACCATCGGGTATTGAAAGACGTTGAAGATAAAATAAAGCTGAAGCAAGCTCTTTGTGAGTTAGCTAAATATATACAAAAAATTCAAGGTCCAGTTCCTCAACCCCTATCCATGATACCCATCTACTTGGATGTTAATTCTTTGGAAAACTAGAAATTCCTAGATCAGGTCCTTAAAGACAGATCCATTTCAAAGGATTTATTCACCTGGAGTGATAAGGTAACTAAAGATGTCACCAAATTCACTAAGGATTTCAATAAATTGATTGAAAAGTCAGATAAACTACTCAAAGAAGTAGAGGAAGATGTCGAATCATGGAAAAAGGAAAAAGATCAGTTGGAATTTGAATCACGAAATATGAAGGAAGTTTATGCTTACAGTATAAATAAATTCCTTTCAGAGAAAGCAGCACCAGGCCTTGAAGAGAACTCATTGTTCGTTGCCAAGATGAATGTATAATGGGGAGGTGCATTGTATGAGCAAGACATTGAGGAATTTGTCTAGATCCTTGAAGCTCATATAAATTCAAAAGAAATCATGCATTCTCAGAATGAATGCATGGGGAAGATAATTGGAGGTGAACAAGAGACTGGTTGTGATATGACTAAAGTGTTGGCTTCTTATGAAAAGAAGATAGAAAATCTAAAAACTTCTAAAGATGCTGAGGTGAAGGATTTTTCTATTTTAGCTCATGTGGAATTCGCGGTTGTCTATGGCTATGAGTAGATGAAGATTTTTGAAAAAAAAGCCCAACAGATTCAGAATTTCAAGAAGATTTGGGGGCAGAGGTTTGAAACAGTTGCCACACCAAATCAAGAACTAAGAGAGAGATTCTCGACTGCATTTGAGGAATGGAGTGCAACAAAAGGTGCCAACAACACTGCTGGGAAAGATGGAGCTGCAATTGGCTAATCATTCAATTAGTTTTCTAGATAATTGTCTTATTTTTGCAAGTTATCCAAAAGTTTTGCTATCTTTTTGGTTAATTAGTTTTAAAAACTGAATTAGCCCTGCGTGGCTATATATTAAATTTTTGATGACCGAATGAGGGTCAGTTCTTTGGTGAAAAACTTTGCAATACTATCTGTTTGTTGGAGTTATTTTGCTATTATTATACTATGAAACTCTGGATCTAGAAATACATATACTCAGTTGGTTTTATGAGCAGATTCTAGTAATTTCATTAATCAGTTGGTCTGATGAAGTGTGTGATTTTAGTTTCAGTTGGAATTAAATGATTATGTCACTTTGATCTGCAAATATATCTTAGTGTTTTGTCAGTAATCTTTTCAAGATTTGATCTCATTTGAATTGGCCATTCTTAATTAGTTTTCTTTCATAATTCAAGTCAGTTGGCTTGGACATCTGAATTATCTATTAAGAATCTCAAGGATTTTAGCCCTTAGATCTGTGATGAATATCAATTGAAGCCTTTCATGATTTCTGGTTAAAAATGTATCTTGGATTAATATTCTTTTCTAATAAGAGATTATTAAAGTTAGATCTTTGTATAAGGTTGCTACTCCTTTGAAGCATAGATTGTAGTTGTGATTAGCTCATTCAACTATTAGTGTATTTTTCTTCTATTCAAGGCATAAGTAGTTATTTATCTGTTCATCTTGAAGAGGAAAAATCTGTTCACTAACAGTCATAAATATATCATAGCTGAAATGGAGTATTTCACTAAATGGGTAGAAGTTGTGCCTTTGACTACTGCAACGGGTAAACAAAACTCAATGTTTATCCTCAATCACATCATTTGTAGATATGGTATTCTACATGCTATAATAAATGATAATGGAAAAGAATTTAAAAACAAGGACGTGGGTGACCTATGTGACAAGTTTCATATTATACACCATTCTTATTCGATTTATTGTCCTCAAGGGAGTGGTCAAGAAGAAGCATCAAACAAGAACATTCCCACAATTTTGAAAAGGACAATTGATAATTCAAGAAGGAATTGGCATGTACAAATGAATCTGACATTATGGGCATACAGGACAAGCATAAGGACACCAACAGGGGCAACACCATTTTAATTGGTCTATGGAGCAGATGTTGTATTACCTTTATATGTTGAGATTCCATCCTTGAGAGTCCCCTTACAAGGTTTGATAACAAATATGGATTATAGGGTTGTTAGGCTTCAACAACTTGAGTTATTACAAGAACATAAAACTTAGGCATATGAACATCTCAAGGTATATCAAAATAGAATGTCAAGGAACTACAACAAGAAGATAAAACCTAGAGTATTTCAAATTGGGGATTTAGTGTTGAGAGAAAGCCCTAAGAATCAAGCAGAAAGGGAGAAGAAAGGAAGGTGGGAAGAAAATTGGTTGGGACCATTCATTATCACTTCTTCTTTTTTCATTGGAACATACAAGCTAGATGATTGTGATGGGGATGAGTTACAAGAATCTAATAATAGTATTCACTTGAAGAGGTTTTAGACCTAAAAGTTAGATCAAAGAGTATAAGATGAAAGAGTATAAGACGAGAGAAGTGTCAAATGGAAGAAAACATCATTATTTGTATAGTGAAAAGAGATACTGAAGAAATTCAAAAACATTGAAAAGAGATCTTGAAGAAATCCAAAAATAGTGGAAAATAGTCTTGAGAAAAGAGAAAAAGTGAAAAATTGAGCATGAAGAAGGCAAAAACATTCAAATATGGATCCTAAAAAATTGTTATCTTGGAAACCTGGTAAACAGGCACCTTTGTAATAAAAAAAAAAGAGAAAAAAAAAGCAAAAAAAATTGAAAAGGATAAAAAGTTCCTTGGTGAAAACCTAGCAATATGCACCTTGGTAGCAAAAAAGAGAAATAAATTCAAGTGGTGAAAACCTGGTAAACATGCATCATTTGACCCTTAGGTTTTTCCTAGTTGCATGGTCACATTTGAATATTTCCGTCACCATTGTATATATCCTTGCATCCGTCATTTGTACATAGTCATAATAAAGTCTCTAAGCTGCATCTTGCATATATCGATCTTTTTTCATATCTTTTGGTAATTTTCCCAAACCCAACATATTTCTTTTCAATTGGGGGCATTAATCCAAAAACAACAGATTTCAACAAAGCATGCGTCGATTCACACGAATCAAGGCATCCAACCACAAAAAATAGACACTTGAACCTTTGATTTACATCATTGTTTGATTCACATATGATCTTTGACACAGACATAATCCTTGACCTTCATTGACTTATTACTATCAGGAATAAAAATAAATAAAACCAACATATAAAAAATGGATGAAGTTCTATTTGAAATATGGATACAACAATAGCACTGAGTTTTTTTGGATGAAGTATTGAATTTTTGACTAGATTAGCAATGATGAAAGCATGACATCTTTTCTTGATTGCTGTGTGACTATTTTAAGTAAAATCATTTGAAGTATGCAAATTTGTATAAGGACATGGCCATCAAAGATTCATCGAGGATATTTTTCATATGGAAAGGATTCAATCTCTGTCTATTTACACAAAATGATATCTTGGTCATTTAGATCTTCCATATCTTAATGCCAACATCCACTTGCAACATTGAATCTGATGAAAGCGATATTAATACTCCCATGGTTGAACCAGTGAGAGTTGTACCAACTTCATTGTTGAAATCCGACGATAGCAATATTCATATCATCATGGTTTTTCAAACTCACCAGTGGTGGTTGCATGTACTAGAGGTACCAAAAATCTCGATGATGAAACTTTAATCCATGCATTCTTTGCAAAAATAATAGTTAGTTGCAGTCATTTAGAAGTAGTTTTGCATAAAATATTTCCTTGGGTAGGGAATGAGTTTTTTGAAGGGTTGATATCATCAAAAAAAAATTTCTCTTTTAAATTGAGTATGTTGGACTTTAATCAAACACATTGCATATCATTAATCATTAATCATTATTCTCTGAAAAGTATATTATTTATTAAAGAATTAAAGCATTAATCTTTTCATTATTAATTAAGGTGCATTTCATTAAAAGCTATATTTTCATAAGAAAAGAGCAAAAATAAAAGCATTTTCTCATCTAGGTTCATTGCATATCATTGCATAAAGTTCATCATTAACATCATTAAGAGCATTAAATAAAAGCATTTACCATACATCTAAGTATTTCGTACATAAGACAACTCATTCACAACATATAAAAGTAAATGCATAACCATATATAAATGTATCCATGTATCATCAAAATATAAGTCCAACATGTAATGATATCATAAAAGGTAACATAGAATCAAGAGCAAGAGTGTCTATCATAAAAGTGATCATCAAATGTCTATCAAATGTATATCAAGATACATAAACCAAAGCTACATCAGATTCTTGATCAAAATACATAATGGTACATCATATAAAAAGAGGGAGACTCATGATCTCAACTAGGAGCACCATCTGTATCACTTGTCCTAGCTATCCCATCTGGATCATCTGTCAACTGAACTACCTGGATCTGTATGAGGCACCTAATTAGTACTCGCTACACTAGGCCTATATGTCATCATAGTCATAAAACTCTGCATCATAGTAGCAACGTGATCAATCTAGCTATTCATAGCTATCATCCCGACCTATAGATTCTTAACATCCTGTGTGAGTGTATCCATAGCTTGTGGAACTTGTGGTGCAATAGGAGCTATCAGAACTTGTAGTAGTACTGGAACCACTAGAATCACTGGAGCCTACCGAACTCGTCTAGCCTCAGCTTGTCTAACCGCTCTCTTCCATCTCTGTCCCCAAACTCCTAGTGGAATCAGAGTATCCTGACCACCAATCCCTCCACCCCTCATCCGTACTCGACTGCCTCGCATCTATACTTGACCACCTCTCATCCTCACCCTACCCAACCTCTCCCACCACCTCCATTTCCACCTCTCCTTGGGGCTCTTTGTCTCGGTGCTATGCCACCTCTCCCACCACTGCTTCTGACTCCATCATCATCTGATAGATCATCTATATTAGGCATCGACTCACCTGGATCTGTAAATCATGGAAATCTATGTCAAGCAAACCACTAAGTATAATCTGCTGACATCCCAACATACACCACTCGATCTAACATGTCCCATGCCATGTAGCCCATCTGGTGTATCTCCTTGCATGCATATCTATACTTAACTTATGGAATGCGTATCTATACTCAACTTGTGGACCCCACATAGATCTCTCCACCTGTACACATGCATATAAATCCAACCCCTGTGGGATATCCTATGTTTGGTCATACTGTCTCATCACTCTATAGAATCAGAATCTCTTAATAATCAAATGAGATTGTCCTATCATCCATCGTGATGCATACATATATGGAAGTTATGCATCATCCTCATGTCATGCCTCATGTCCAAGGTAGGGTCACCACACTACCTGATCCATGTCATCAAGCATACAACACCAAAACTCCAGCTTGCCCAAATGAGGTTGGACAATCATACCCTCATATAGAAAACCAAATGGCCAACCTCGATCTCTATGTTTAGCTGTAATGGGTCTCATAACATGAATGTGCTCCCATGTCCAGAGCTATAGTAATAGTGCACCTACTAAAAGTGTAACACCGTGTCTATATACTACATGATGTAACTCGTGATATAATTGTGCTAGCACGCAAGAACCCCAATCAAAATGTCATGGATCTGCAATCATATCCTCTAATATATGACCCCAACCAATAACAAATACATGACCTCGTCAGTCAGGAAGTAGGAAACCAATGATCAAAGAACCAAGTACCACAAGAAGTCGAGGAAACAAAATGAAATATGTCCATGGTATGCTCTCATCACCAATTGTTGGATCAACGAACACTCATCTACATACTGCCCCATCATAAACTGATCATAATAAACCAACTCACCCTGAGTCAGAATCCTGAATAATCTATATACGTCCTCAGGCATAATAGCCATCTCACTCAATGGAAAGTGGAAAGTATTATGGTCAGAGTGCCATTGCTTCGCCATAGGTGTGAGTAAACCCCATTTCATCTGGAATCGAGGCATCTCTAATAAAAAGGACAAGCCACACCGACCTATCACTCACCTCTCCTGGGCAGTTAATTGGTCAACCATATCTAATGGCCATGACGGTAGTCCCTAGATACACAACTTCTGGAACCAAACCTATTTTGCAATCAAGTGGAATGACATTAGTATCATCATCTAAATAGATCATCACAAGTCAATCAAAGATATTCTATCATCCTATCGCTCTTCTTGAGCACATCAATTTTTTTTAAATTTTTTTCCTAACTCTATATTGTGAGAATGGAAAAAACATCAGTTATCCTATCAACCTATCAGGATTGACATCATAAACATTTATCAAAATGTTGGAACTAACATCACAAACACTTCCTTTTCATCACATATTAGGCCACATCAAACACTTAATTGATCAAACACTTAGCCAAATTAGAGGACATTCAAAATCAGGATTCAATTCATCAAATCAGGTCACACATTATTTCATGTAGGTGTACGCATCCTTTCATACCATCATGCATGTCACATCGTGTATGCGCTTGTTAAATCTTACTACATATTATTTCATTCCTTGCAAGCGCAACATCAATGTGTATGTGCTAGTTTTCTACTACGTGTTACTTCATCGTGACCTATATGCTAAAACATTTGGGTATTTGCATTAGGGTCTACTAAGCAATCTTTTACCTATCATACGCGCTAAAATCCTATATTTCCAAGTGCTACATCACATTATCCTATGCACCACTACTAACTGCGGATGCGCTACTTTGATGTTGTACGCGCTATTTAAAAGATCCTACGTGCTACTTTGGAAAAAAATTAAAAATCTACTCTAATAATGTGTAAAAATCCTATAAAAGCAGTAAAAAATTCAAAATGATCAAACAAAGAATGATTTGAGCCCTCACTGGAGGTCCGTAGTCTGCAGGCCACTGAAATTGGTACCCTCGCTCGAATCTATGCTCTTGGATCGACACAACCATCGCTATCAACTTTCTATCCACCTAGAGGAAAATGAGGGTAAAAGGTATAAATGACATTTTTACCCCCATTTATACCTTTTTGACCTCATGGAAAGGTATTTTTAACCTTTATTTACCTCATAAGGTTAAAAATTACACACTGGGGCATTTTTTGAACGTTGTTTTACCAGAAATGAAATCATAATTGATCTATCACATTCATTTTCAAAACATTTTTCAACATCAATTTTGCTTTCATTTCCGAGGGGGCAAGATATTATCAGAGCGCGAAATCAATCAATCAAATCTGGGGCATCAAAAATTTGAAATCATCATCAGTGGGGCATTTTGTCAGGTTATTTTTCACATCAGGACATCACATTAGGGTTTTTTTTATTATCAAATATCAGTTGTACTAGCAAATGAGTCATCGAGACCAGATCAACCAATCAAACATTAGACATTCTTTGAACCAATGTGCTTCGCACATTGATTCAAAGAGGGGCATTTGTAGACACATAAATTTGGTCTAGGAAAAATCAAACAAAGAGTGAAGTGAGCAAATCAAGCAAAATCATGAATTAATTGAATTATGAAAGCTATTGGATTAATTAAATAAAAAAAGATCAATTAATTGTGCAATTGATATTAATCAATTAATTGTTGTGTACGAGGAATTCTTCAACCTGTTGGGAGCAAGCTCAAACATGAAAACATTAGTGGGTTAGCACATAAAATCGATTCAAAAACACATGAAAGAGAAAGCAAGCAACAAATAACTCAACATAACATCAGATTGAGCTAAAAATAAGTAACAATGCACCCTATTTTACTCATTTTGATTTGCTCTTAATAAAGATATGTAGGTGTGCTCTCTCAAACACACAAAATGCAATGGGTCCCAATGCAAATGCAAGATTGACAAAATGAAAGAATTCAAGAACTAGTATAGGGAACTAGTCTCAAATCTTTCAAAATGATGATATTCTAAGCTAGTTATGAAGATGATATGCATATGCTAGATGGAAACCAAGATTCATTCACCAAATTGAAGCCTAGCATATGATATCTAAGCGATTTAAGCATAAACTAAGAGCATATGAAAACATGAAATCTAGAGCTATGAACTTCTAAATGCAAAATAACATGATAACAATGCAAAATTGAGAGATGGAAATATGAGAGGAGAAGGCCTCTATTTATAAAGTTTTTGGAGAGAGGAAGAGGCTTGGATGAAGTGGCACCTATGTGGCATCCACATAAGAGCCACATAAGGGACACATAGACTTGAAAAGATGGTCAATTTTGAGTCAAAATTGGCATTTAATATTGAGTAGCTCAATATTTCAAAAGGGGAGACAAAGTTGTAAG
>MU227176.1:534439-548030 GCA_018584345.1 Thuja plicata
TTGAGTAGCTCAATATTTCAAAAGGGGAGACAAAGTTGTAAGAAGGAATTAAAGAGGAATGGGTGCCCATTTTGGAGAGAATTTCCCCATGTGGGTGAGCATTCCATTAGCCTTAAAAAGGTTAGGAGTCACCCATTAAGCATGGTTAAAGGACAGTTAGGTGGGGAAGTATACTTAGGAAATGAGGTGATGGGAATAGGGTAGGCTTCAGGGTAGGATTAATAGGTTCCTAGCTAGGGTTTAGGGTATTATTCAAATCAAATTTGAATAAATTGTGGTTTAGAAGAATTAGGAAAATGGAGGATTTAATAAATGTAAATTTATTAAAAAGGAAATTTCATGAGACAAATGTATTTAAATAAAATACATTGGAATAGTATTTACACTTTTGATAAATACTGGCAAATGAAGCTATTTAATTGTTTAAATTAAATAGTTAGAGGAAATAAGAGGGAAAAAGATATTAATATTTTTGGACGTCTACAATTGTATAGTTAAATCAAATTAATTCCAACCCATTCAAGGGTGCACATGGCTAAATTAAATCAATTAATTAATTATTTTTATTCCTCACCCATCACATCGGACAAATCAAAATCAACCAATGAGAATTAAGGATTGAGCTCGCATGGATCAAGACCAAATTGATTCTCCATCACACATCTTTGAATTTCATCTTGACCACTCATTTTGTCTCTCTATTTGAAAGCAACATTTAAATTGTCTCACCATTAAAAACCCTTAACTCAACTCAACCCTAATCATGATCAAATCAACTCTACCCCTACCTTTGGGAAATCCTTTAAATAGAGGCCATTTTGATAGCAAATAGGATAACACACATTCATGAGCAAAGCATCATCACTATAGGCAAATATATCGAGTTTATAGCATTTGCATTATAGAATTTGCATAATAGTGATCAATCTTGAAGCATTTTAGTACAATTTGAGCTAAATAGGGTATAATGCATTTAGATAATCATTTCTCAACCTAGGAATGTCATTAATAGATGTTCAAAGTTGAGAGCATGCTATTTTCTTTCCTAGATAGAGAGCCATGTGATGCTCATTGCTCATGTTTTCAATTCAATTAGTTTAAATTGTTAGATTTCAAAGTTGAATTGATAAATAGTGATACTAATCTCATGAAGATGTATTTCATATATACATGGTACTACAATCTTTGTTCCATGATGAGATGATTTTCCTCTTTGATAGAATGAGGAACAACACTTCAATCTCCTACTCTTTTTTTTCTTGAACCTGACTCCTTACTTGAAACCCCACACGATGGTTCAATACTTCATATAAACTAATCTTTGGACAAGGAAATGACCCTATCTTGCACCAAGAAAGACCATTCACATACCACAAATCCTCAAGAAATATATATATTCTTCATCTATCATCTTCCACGCCCATGCACTTAGCAATGGAGTTTATCTGCAATTATACATCAATCCCATGAATTGCAAAGGAATCCCACGAAGATAGATAAATAGGCTTTTTCTTTCAACACCCAACCCAAATATTCACATCATTGAATGAAGATGGTATCAAATCTCCATGCAAGACATGGCAAAGTCTTTTCCACAAATATTTATCAATGAATGAGCCTGTTGTCAAAAAAGATGATATCAGATATTTCACTAATGCTTAATATCTTTAAATAATTCGCTTGATTTTTTTCACCAAGTCAAGTTCTCACATGTTTAATATATCTCCATGAAAAATAACATACAAGAAATCCGAGCTATAATTAATCTTTCATATGTCACAAATTTAAATATTTTGTTTAAACCTCTATAGGAATACGAACTCCAATATTATTGAAATTTACTCTACCATGGTATTTAATATAATACTGAAAATAATATCGTAATATCACAAAACCTCTTTATATTACAATTTTGTTTCTAAAGAGGCTTCATCAAATTTTTAAATATTAGATTCATGTTGGGTTCACCATCTGTAGATAGGGAAAATGTTAGTTTGCAAATACGAAAAAACTCAACCACAAAAAGCATGAAAAATCATATTAAGATTATCCCTAATCTTCAATGAAGTGATTAAAAGAAATTTTCATAAAATGATGTAAAACAAAAAAAATCACTCAGACTCATAATTTTGTTCCAATGCTCTTCTTTCTCCTCTAATTAATGTTGCACTTGATGTGACAATTGCACTAATAACATTTGAAAAGCAAGTATGAAAACATAATAAAAATGAGGATACTTGAATCTTGGTTAGCCAAATAAAGAAGAAGGCCCATTGAATAGAAAACCAATTCAAAAATTGAACGGTCATAAAGACGAAATAAACAGTTAGAGAGAGAAAGGAATAGCCAATAGACAATAATAAAAAGTCAGATAATAAATCAAATTGCAAATTTCTCTCCAAAAGCCTAGAAGACACTTAAATAAATTCATGTTTAAATGCAAAATAAAAAGACAAATAAAAAGCTCCATTTGAATATTTAAAATGTAAAATAAAAGACAAAAAATGCATAAATAAATGAAATTCATTTAGGTCTAAAATGACATACAAACATTAATTTAATTGATTAATTCCTTAGAAAGAACATTAGGACATTAGTTAATAATTTATTAAAATTATTTAATTAAACATGTAGATATGACAAAAAGCAATAGGATGACCAAGATAAATGACCAAATGACAGATCTATCTAAATAATTCAAGAATGATCAAAATGACTAAAAACTAACAAAAATTGACCAACAACATAAAGCCGACTAAAAAAAGGGAGTTAGGGGCTTCAACCATTTTTATATGTCTACTGTGTGTGTGTACATATACATATATACATCAAATCTATTCATCCTACATTTTTGACATTTATTCATTACATTAATAATCTTTTAAAACTTCTAAGAAAGATACAAAACTACCCATCTTAACTTCTATTTTGTTACACACTCTAAATTGTTCTTTTTGAGGAATACCTTCTTGTTTATAACACACTCTCCACATTCTTCTTCTTGTTTGTTATGGAGTCCACATTCTTCTTTGATCTTTTTATCAAGCTTAGGGCCTGTTTGGTGCCAAGCATTAACCTGTACTAAGCATTAGTTAATGCTAGAATAATTTAATTATCTGTTTGTGGCATTTTTTGAATTCTCGAATTAGAAAACTAATCCCCATTTTGGGGCCAATGCTTGCATTAGTTAATTCTAAAAAAAAGCTGGAATTCATTTCTTATTCGAGAATAAGCTATTTATGGATTCAAATTTTTTTTTTAATTAATTTTAAAAAAATTTTTTTTTTTGAATTTTTTTTAAAATCTTTTTTTAATGTGGGTATGAATATATATACACATGTGTGTATATACACACACGTGTGTGTATATATACACATGTGTGTGTATACACACATGTGTGTAGACATGTGTGTATATAGACATGTATGTATATATACACATGTATGTATATATACACACACATGTGTGTATATATACATGTATGTATATATACACATGTGTATATACACATGTATGTATATATACACATGTGTATATACACATGTATGTATATATACACATGTGTATATACACATGTGTATATACACATGTGTATATATATGTGTGTATACATGTGTGTATATACACACATGTGTATATACACACATGTGTGCTTATACACACATGTGTGTATATATGTACACAAGTTAAAAATACATATTATTCAAATTAATTAAAAAAATAAAAAATAATCCTTATTCCAATTCTACAAAATGGGATCCAAACGGAGAATAGCTTATTCCAGCTTTCATTTTTAGAATTAATTAATCCGAGAATATGCCCTTATTCTGGAATAGGCCTATTCTGGATAAGTTAATGCCATGCACCAAGTTTTAAAAATGAAAAAAACTAATAAATTAGTAGAAATCAATGTTAAGAGAAAACAAAGTGAACTTTGGAGCAAAGGAGAAGAAACAAAATATGACCCTTCAAAGCTATAAGTATCATAGTTGAGAAAAAATTAAATCCATGTGATTAGTCTTTTAAAACAATGAATCAAAATTAAATAAAAAAAATATTGAAGGGAAGACATAAATTTGTATTTTCATTCAATGCAAGGAACAAAAAATAGAGAAAAATAATCCATATTGCTATTTTTTAAACTATTAGTACTAGTAGATATTGTCAAAACTTTAGCAAAAGAAAAAAATATAATGGTAAGGTTGACTACTAGAAATATATTGGTTAACACACACACAAATATACATCTTTATATACATATATACATCAAATCTATTTATCTTATTTTTTTACATTATGATTTATTTATTATATAAATCATTTTTTAAAATTTGTATGAACGATGGAAAACTACCCATTCTATTTTCTTGTTTGCTACACACCTCACAATATTCTTCTTGTTTGTTACACTCTCTCCACATTCTTCTTTGATAATGTTATACAGCTTACTTCTAAAAATAGATAAAACCAAAAAAATCTTGGAAATCTATGTTAAGAGAAAACAATGTGAACTTTAGAACAAGGAAGAAGTCACAATACATGACCCTTCAAAACTCCACATTTATTGTCCTAATCTTAACTTATTTCAATATAAAGAAAAAAAAAAACAAAAGTTAAGAGAATTAAAAATAGAGATCAAACAAGTTAAAGAGAATTAAAAATAGAGATCAAACAAAAACCTTACTTGTGATCAAAATAAATAATAATAATAATAACCTTACATGTTAAAGCCTCACAAAAGGACAAATCCGCACCAAGATTCCATGGAATATGCCAGACAAACGCTAGATGGCCATTTTGCCAACTTATACCATCCCAACAACCATGGGACTAACCAGGAAGGCACACGTGTACCAACCATTTATTTTGGTTAAAAAATTATATGTTTGACCTAGCGGAGCACAAGGACCAATCCAACCTAACCAGAGTTAAGGGTGAAACGGGGAATCTTGCCGATTCCAAGCGTTTTAACGCACGCGTTGTAACCTCCGTCTGACCAAGGTTAGGCCACGCCGGGTTGAATCTCTCGGATTTTGCGCATTCTTAGACATCCATAAAATCATATTTAGAAAGGGATGCGAGAAAATAGCGTACGATGATCAGTAATCCGAGACCCTTTCCATAAGCAATTCATAAAGGTAAGTGATCTCAGAGCCGAGGGCCTCAGCTTGTCTTAATTCAGTACCTTTTTTTCTACATTTTGATGGGTTTAGGGTCTTGAATGCTCGACAGATTATATAAAATGACGTTACTGTGTCTGGTTTTAGTTTTAGTGGTTTGAAATGGTCTGTTCTCGTACGGCATTTATGCCTAGCTGTCTTTTACTGGTCTTTGTGGTTTTGAGCCAAGTGGAGTTCAGAGCTTTAAATTCTAGGGTTTCTTGGACAATTTATGAGTTTCTTAAGCAAAAACAGTGTTTATTTTCCCTGTTGTTTAAGTTGAATGCAGTATTTGCGGGCTACAAGAGGAGAGTCCCTGTGTTTGATGTGTAGATGTATTTAGTTTGTTCGCCCAGTAAAACCCTGAACATTGTTTTTGTTAGAGATTTAGTTTTTAGACCTGTGATGCTAAGTGGAAATGCGTGTTATTTTGTAAGAGTGGTTCCGTTGCTGGCAATTATGCCGAAATGCACTCTTAGTTGAGCTTTAAGACCACTTGTTAACAGAGACACCTATTAGTGTTTCAAAGCTTCCACAATCCATTGCAAATAGAAAAAAAATGTTTCTCGGCTTATGGAGAACTTAGGATTTTTAACTGGGGTTTTCTATCCTGCTAAGAGACGATGCATCATCTGGATGAAGATAAACATTCCATCACTGGTTATCTGGAAGAATTCTTTTCGATCATTTCATTTTCTTCATTTTAACATTTAGGTGTCAAGGTTGGATGCTGCTTCATCTTCTTTGCTTATTTTTCCATTTTGTTGCAAGGAGTCTAGGTCCCAACATTGATTTGCACTCAAAACTCATAGTAAGTCATGAACTAGGTAGGACTCAAACCCAGTAATTTTGATCAGCACTGTATGGCCCTTAAAAAGTTTGGGCTTTGCCACAATGTCAATTGATTTCAGTTTTGAAGAGACATAGGTAGTGTCCTGCAACCTGGATCTCTACTTTCCACTAATTTTAAACACTATGATTGTGAGATCGTTGGTAAATCCTGTCATTAGAGAGACCTGCATTTAGGCTCCCAAGCTACAATTGGCAAAAGTTAAAACCCTTTCATTGCAAACTTGAACTTTCCAGTGAAGTAGTATTTGTGTGCCTTTTTAGAGGGAGAGCTGAAATCTGTCGATGTGTAGTAATTATCTGGGAAAAACCCACAGGTATTCCTCACCCGGGGCTGGGCTATGCTGAATTTAACCAGCTGGCTGGTTTTTTCATCAACCTTAGTTTTATTTTTGGAAAATGTCAGAAAAACTTTGTGCGTTATTTAATGACCTGTGAATAAACTGCAGGTTTATTAAAAACTTGTACCCTTGCCTTAAACCCTGGCCTTTTAATCTATGCCATCTTTATTTCATTTAAATTGAGCTTTTTAATTTGACGGAGAAGTTGAAACTCTGGAGAGTTATTGGTAACATTGAGCACATTCTTTATTTTTGCCTAATAATTTCTCTTTTAGAAAAGTTAAAAGTGGAACTTGCATCCCTGATTCTTGAATGTAAACACAAATTGAGTCCTCTAGAAATCTTGTTCGGTGGTAGGTTTGTTGTCAGTGCTACCTTTTGCCCATTTGTCAGGAGAATTTTCTACTGTATTAGGATGATACTGTATGCTTTTGCTAGGAAGTTTTCTTCATATTAGAGAAATGGCACAACCAGAAAAGGAGAGACATATTCTTTTTTTTGTCCTATCTAAAGGCTACTTTGCAAACCAGAACAACTATGGTATCGATAAGAATTTTTTTCAGCGTTTTCTCCTATCTTTTGTTTATGCTCTATCATATGTCAGAAGGAATTCTCCAATGTTTCTTGTAGTTGTTTGACAAACTTTTCCCTTACTCATTTTTGCAGTTTGTTGAAGATGTACAATGCAAGGAAATATCCAGCAGTTAGTTTGATGCCCCCCAGGTCCCAAGTTCCTGATCAGCATGAAAGAGCTGTAGTACCAGTGGGCTCAAACAATGCAATGAATAGTTCTGTTACTTCTGGAATGGCATCATCAAAACAGCGCTTGCGATGGACTCCTGACTTACATGAGCGTTTTGTAGATGCTGTTGCAGAACTTGGTGGACCAGATAGTGGGTATTTGTGACCTTGTCATTGTTGTTGTAATATGTTATGTATGAAAAACGTTTCATTATTTCTTTTTCGGAAACTTACTTCTAACAGCAATTCATTACAATTCAGATATATGTTTTTTTATATGATGGAGTCTGGATCACTATTTTCAATATTCAAGGTCTACAATCATCATTCTTAATTTCTTTATATTAATCAATGTTAACTTTTAAGGTGCAGGGGTCGTCTTAACTGAAATTCAAATAATTTGTCTTGATTCCTTGAAGACTATCCATTGCTAGTTATGAGAAATACAAGTTACCTCTAGACTCAGAAACTACTTAAAAGTATACTCTATTTTGGTTTTGAGTAATAATAGGCAAGTACACCAACAAAATAACAAATTATAAGATAGTTGGAGTTTGCGTTTCTTGGGGTGTTTCCTTGGGGCCTAGACATCCATCTTAGATGTCCAAGAAATTCTGGGGATGGGATGAGCCGTACTGAAATCCCTCTAACTATCTCTAACAAAACCTGGACATCTGATGGAATTCAATTTGATAGCTCATCAATTATGGATTCAATTTAGTGGACAATAAAGTCTGAAGTGAACTGAGCAAGAATTAGCAGCAACCGAGAGAGACAGGCATGTGGCAATGAAAGTAAAACACAGATATACCCTGGAGAAATTCATTTATGGGCGAAAATTTCAGCAAATGTGAGCAATTTCTCACTTTAACTTACTCCAAGTGGCAATAAAATATCTATGCCCCTTGAGCTTGACGAACTATCTCTAATATTTGCTCTGATGACCCTTAATAACTCTCACAAGCCATCCCCTGCTACTTGCCTTTGCAAGTCACCTTTTCAAAACTTAGAAACTTACATAGAATGCTATTTGAATTTCTTTACATGCCCTCTGGATGCATAAAAAATTCCATTTGTGTTTGCAATGTTTGTACATAACATTACAATGCAGTAGATAGCCAAAAATATCAAAAGAATGAAATTTGGTATGCCACGTGATGCCTATTTATTGCTAGTTTAAATTGTCACTTTCTAGTTTCATCAAATTGTTTATTTTAAATTTGCTGCATTTGGCTATCAGTGATTTTGCCACAGAGACTAGAACACTCAAATTTTTTTGCTTCTCCCTTTAGCCAAAGCCTACACTTTGATGTCCCATACATCATCTAATACACACTCCAGCATCCTAGAGCTTGTCCCTTTCCCAAATACTCCTTAAACAGAGCCATGAAGTAAAAATCTAGAACCTAAGTAGCTGATCCTGATTCTGGTTCGGATCCGGATTCGAATTCGGCAAATTATTTTTTGGGCCGGATCCTGATTCCGAGGTATATATATAGACATTTTCGATATATATATATTATATGTATGTATATTCATAGATTCCATAACATGTCAATGCTCATTCATCATTAGTTCAAAACTTCAAAGTTCAAACATATAATGATAATAATAAGAAGTTAGAAGTGTGATTCTCATAAACTGATAAATCCATAATTGTCAATATATGATTATATCATATTCATACTTTGCAAAAGTCTCAAAAGTCATTACATGCTGAAAATTTAAATCACAAGCCATATTTCATAGTTAAAAATTAAAATAGTAAACTTAATATTCTTCATCATCTTCATCGGAATCAAGGTCAACATTTGGTTCCTCTTCAACTTCATTTGAACCAATAGTTGTGGCACTCGCCATGTCATGTGAATCAGTTGCCTCTTGATCAAATACATAGACATGGGCAAGTTGTGCAATTGTGGCCTCTAAATCAGAACACTCAAGGACTAGATCCCAATTCTTTGTTGCACCCTCATTGTAGCCCTCTTTCTTATGTGACAATAGGCGAAGGTTGTAGTGTACGAAAACCAAATCCTCTTCTTTTTTGGAACCCAAGCGATTGTGCTTAACCGAGTGGATGAAGGAGTATGTACTCCAATTCTGCTCAGATGAAGAAGAACTTGCAACCTTTTGAGTTAGCAAACAAGATTTACATTTAGTATTTAATTTGAATATGATAGCATCATGATTAAATGAAAATTCAAAATTGAAGAACAATTAAAAAAAAGATACATACTTGGGAGAGAAGTTTAATTGCAAGCAAGAAAATGAAGCGTTGACCATGTGCATACCACCATTTATCAGCATCCATCCTATATTGAGCATGAAGAGCGGTAGTGTCATGATTTTTGGTAGATGCAAATTGGGCAAACTCGGTGAGGACAATGTCTCGAGTTTCATCATCATCATGATACATCTTTGAAAACGCAGCCTTGTAACCAGCAGCAACCTCTGCTTCTCTATATGGTGCCACCCTGTTTGGTTGTGAAACCATCTCTTGGCTATAAAACCTTGGCGACAAAGCATACGCCAAGAGATGTAAGGGGTGGTCAACTTGTTCCAACAGTCAACAATAATTTTTTCCACTTCTTTGAAAAAAGCATCTGTATGTTCCTTGCCCACTATTACTGTTTTTATGTGCTCCACCATGGTGTCCATGCCATCATAAATTTCACCCAAACATGGGCGATCAGTATCAACAAATCTAATCATGCTCATGATGGGCTCAATGAATTTCAAAACATATTCCGCACGTTCCCACTATTCATCATCAAGGATCGATGCTTTTATTTTTTGGGCTTTTTTCTGTGTTTGATTGCCTCCATACACTCCACAAACTATTGATAACCACAACACTCAAGGCCTCTCGCACCTTCACAAGTCGTCTTAAGACAATTGTGTGCAATGCAAACTGTGTTTCAGCAACCTATGATAGCGTAAAAGTTACAACATACATGTCATATCAAGTTCGTCAATAAAATTTAAAACAAAAAAATAAAATATACAAACAAAATTAAATTACCTTCAACAACTCCAATGAAGAGAAGGTCCTGAATATGGCTTGTGTCATGTGATAATTAGTCACAAACATTTGTATCTCCTTAGCCTTGGTGTAAATTTTATTGACCCATTCAATTTGAGTGGCAATCTTTTGCATGATTAAATTGAGCGATTGGACTGTACATGGTGTCCAAAAAATGTGATTATATGTGGCCTCCACTATAGCCCCAGCTGTCCTACAATTTTTAACATTGTCTGTTATGACTTGGACAACATTTGCAACCCCAACCATCTCAATTGATTCCATGATGATATTGGCAATGAAACTTGCATCTTTCGCTTGCCTCTCACAATCCACCGCCTTCAAGAACATAGCCCCTTTAGGTGACACTGCTATAACATTGATCAAAGGCCTATTCTTGCAATCTTTCCATCCATCAGAAATGATGAACACACCTGTTTCCACCCATGTATCCCTTGATCACTTTCAATTGTGTCTCTACTTAGGCTTTCTCCCTCGACAATAAGGTGGTTCATAGTCACGCCTTTTCATACCCAACACTAACATAATCAGCAGGTCCCTTGCAAAGGGTACTCACCATATCCCGCCAATAAGTTGACCTAACAAGGTTGAATGGAAGCCCATTCACATATACAAACCACCAATACTTTCATCACAAAGATCTCTCATTTCATTTTTTAAGGCCACATCCAATGGACCTCTTTTCTGTGGAACATTTTCTGGTTCAGAAGGTGGTGGCGGTGGCAAGAAAGGATGTGGTCCAGCAGATTTTACCAAGCCACTAGGAGGTTTCCTCGAGCCTGTCTGGGCATGGGATGGAGCACTCACTGTCTTTCCTCTGTTGGTTCTCCTATCGGCTTCTTCTTGTTCTCTAGCATATTGCAAGATTAAATGAGTTGGCAGCTTGTTCTCATCTTTCCCCTTACAAGGTTTCATTCCTTTTCCAGCACTAGGAATGAAGTGAGGTTTCACTTGGTAGTATGAGTTGGAATACTCTATGTTGCAATGGTTACAACACCAAAGAAAAGACCCACCGCCAGGCATTGGCTTAATCATTGTTGTGTAACGTCAAAGCGGTGAACCTGCATCAATTTTAAAAGGGTTTGCCCCAGCAACCGAACTAGAGCTTCCACTCCACTTCTACTTCCACTTCTAGCCATTCTGTCTAACTTTGAGTAATGAACCTAAATGGGAAAAGCAAACACAACACATTATTGCAAAAAAAATCTTGAAAAAAAATTGACATTATAACCCCTTAATATGCATACAATGTATAAAAAAATATTTAAAACTTCTTTAAAAACTTTTAAAAAACTTGATTTTTTTTAAATTTTTTTAAAAATTCATTAAAAACTTGAACTAAATGAAGATTCACTTACCTTTGCCCACTAAATCTGCCTTCCCCAATGATTCCTAAGTCTCCGATGCGGGTCTTAGTCCTCCAAAGCGTTCACGTTCGAAGAGAAATGCTACAGCTGTAGAGCAAAACCAAAATGGTGAAAAATGCTTGAGATGAATAAATGACCATCAAATGACTTTAGGCAACCATAATGGGTCAAATTAGGGTTTAGAAAGGTCATATTAGGGTTTAGTTTGACTATATAAAAAACAAAAACAAAAAAAAAAACAAAGTGGGCCCTTTTTTGGACACCCAGAATCACGGATTCTCGCGAAATCTCCTGGATTCTGCCCGGATTCCAGAATCCGGGCGGAATCCAGGAGGATTTAGCCTAGAACCATATACGGATCATGTCTCACCAATATGCAGGCTTTTGGTGCCTAAAGCTTGAGAGACTGGATAGAATCCACAGAGAATCCATATTCCATTCCGGAATCCGGGCGGAATCCAGGAGGATTTAGCCTAGAACCATATACGGATCATGCCTCACCAATATGCAGGCTTTTGGTGCCTAAAGCTTGAGAGACTGGACATGAGAGGGAGGATGAAACCCTCAATTGACGACATTTATGCAATCTCACCTTGCAGTGCAAAAATAAAACTTAGCCAAAATCTGGAACACTTTTGTCTCCAATTGTTTGTGAATATAACGAGGAAGTGCTTGAACATGGAGGAACTTGATCAACACTAGTTTTCTTAAGGTAACGATCCTTGTGTTTCTATTTGACATTTTCTTATGAAGATTCCAGAGCTGCCTAAGCTGTTCTTTGGCTTTGTAAGAAAACAACATGAAGCTCATTCTGCCTTTGATGAGTTGGTACTTGGTTGCCTTTCCAATAATGCATTGCGTTTTGGTCATTTATGATGGGGCTGCCAAATAAAACACTGCATACAGCCAAAGGAGCAACATCTAAAATTACTTCATCAACAAACTTGGAACCAACAACAAGCTTCATACTACATTTCCCACTAACAAACGTGTAAGCACCTTCTTTGATCCAACCAAATCCCAAAAGCCTAGGGTGTTTAGAAGTTACAAGGCCAATTTTTTCAACCAAATCTTGGGTAATAAATTTTGCTTGGGAACGAGAATAAAGAAATTCAATAATCTTAACACTCGTAACTTGACTCTTGATGTTAAGCCAGGCTTCTTGAGTCAACAAATCAACTTTCTTTGAAGTGCAAACAATCCTTGAATCCAACTCTAGAGTGCAATCTATCTCTTCATCCTTCCCAATTGAGAGGTGAGGAATTTTTTTGCCCTTCTTACCTTGCTTATGAGGGCCCATTTTAGGAAGCAACTTCCAACATGAGCATTCCAAATGATTATCTTACCCATAATCACCAGAATGTCTAACTGCATTTGATTTCATGCTTAAAGAACTTGCCTTCTTTGTCTTGGCCACAGCTCCACATGTCTTTGAGGATGATAGAGAACTATTAGCTCATGCACATGTTTCGACTGCCATACACTTACGCCTTTCATGAAATTTTAGGTTAAATTTGTTTCCTCAACGATTTCTTAAATTAATTACAAGATTTAATGGGAGCATGCTTTTCAACAGCCATAGGATACAAGAGTCTTTCAAGTTAAAATTCAAAGCATAGGTTGCTAGTCTCAATTTTGCATAGAAATATCTTCTTGTAAACTATGAAAGTGCAAACTAAAATATACTTCTAATTGCACATTTCCTTCAAGTGACCAAATCTCAATTGTTGCTTTTCTCTTCTATTGAAGCATGTGTGGTAGACTAGATTCATTGTAGAAATTTTTCTCTTATTCAAATTGTGCTGTTCAATAATCATAACTTGTTCATGAGAGTCTCCGTTAGGCCTCATGTAGTCTTACTGATTGAAATAATTTGGCGACATTGGTAGCTTGAGGGAACTTGTCTTTTGATCAAAGTTTGATGCTTCTCAACCCATGCCTTTGGTTCTCTTTTGGGAAATCAGTTGGTTCTCTTTTGGGAAATCAGTGTCATTTTGATAAAAGCACAAACTTCTCCACTTCTTTGGGTTTTTACCTGCAAAAACTCACAGCAACATCCACCAGAAGAGAGCTTGCTTTGGTACCTTCTGA
>MU227176.1:557978-587400 GCA_018584345.1 Thuja plicata
ACACATGTTCATCCATCATGATGGAGAACAACTGGTTCTTGAGAAAGAACGCGCGACTCTTGTCGGATGTTTCATGCAGCTCCTTCAAATATTTCCAGATGTCTGCAGCCGACTTGCCAGAGGGGATTTGAGGTAACTGGTCATCTGTAACAGACAACTTTAGAAGCATGACAGCTTCTCTGTTTCGATCATCAAACTTGTCCTGATCAGTGCCTGGTGTGGTGGGACGAGTTTATGTGCCCAAAACCAGTGCATCGAGGCAGCGATACTCAAATACGGTCAACATACGCTGTTTCCAGGTATTGTAATTGCTGCCATTAAACCGCTGATTTCCTTCTAACATCAGATTGGTCAAAGATTCCATGATGTAAGCAGAATTAGGTATACACCGTACATGCACAGATTTCAATGCACTTTTCTAGCTGACTCAGAAAAATCTGACAGGTACCCAGAAATACTGACAGAAAACCCAGAAAGAATCTGAAGTCGAAATTCAAATCCGTTGGCTCGAAAATTGAGACACGGAAATCGAGGCACCCAGAAAAATCCTATGTTACCCAGGGACGCGTTTCCGGCAAAAATTGAGCCGTCCCCGTTTCCGAAACGTCCCGGAAACTCAGAAACTTCCGGAAACCTTCCCCTTGGCTGTCCCATAAAATTAATTTTTCAGCTTTGAAAATTGTTTGATTTGCACTCTCATGTGAACTCTAAAGTTCAATTTTTTATCACAAACATTATATGTTAAGGTTCTATAATCTATATAAGCATGTGTTATCCACGTTTTTATATGAATATTTCAAGTTTCCCTATATATTTTAAATTTTCCCTATTTTTTATATAGTTGTTCCCACTGCCGTCCCGTGCTTCGAGAAAAAAAAATCCGTCCCGGAAACCCGTTTCCCCATCCCCACATCCCCCCGCCCCGGAAACCTGGGGTAACATAGGAAAAATCTGACACCAACCCAGTTGAGATTGTAAAAAACCCACTAGGAATCTATAAGAAAATTTTCAAACCGGTACAGCTATTTAGGGTTTCGAAGAAAACCCTAGTCGGCTGGAGAAAACTTTAGAAAAACCAGATTTCTTGATATCAATGGTGGATTGGAAAAAACAGGACGCGGTTGGCTTCCACCAATGAGGTCATTTTTGAGTTGAGGTAAAAAACGACACGTGATGGCCGATTTGTGTCGTTTGAGCAGGCCGCGCAAGCAGTTGCAGGTCGCGCCACAGTTGGTGGTCGCGGACGAAGGCACAGGTCGCAGATGAATACCAGTCGCGTGAATACAAGGTGCAGGCCGCGCGAGCAGTTGCAGGTCGCGCCACAGGTGGTAGTCGCGGACGAAGCACAGCCCTAGGAGCTCTGATACGAAGATTTCGCGGGGGTATGAAGATAGAAGAAAGCCTTAGTAATCTCGACCCAAACAGATTCGTAAACAGACTCGCGATTTCAAACAACCAAGCTCTGATACCATAAAATAATGGAATAGATTATTTGTTATATTGAATGAATATTTACAAAGAGCTAGAAGCTCATATAAACAACATCGAAGGTACAAAGAATAGCAACTATCTAAAGATAGATTGCAAAAGAATAGGAACAGCAAGATAGAGCATTAAAGAAACTAACTGATATTAGAAACATTCTAATAATTATGCCCTTTAAGTTTAAAACTTATTTAAAACTTATTGGGCCATCCTCTCGGAATAGGATCTCTTTAAGCTCAAACTGATGCTGAAGGGAGAAATGACAATGTGCTGGAATTCACTTGCTTTGGCTTGTGGATGTTAAGGACAAACTTTGATTCTTTTTATAGATAATAGCAATTCTCAAAAGAGTGGAATTTTGTCTTACATATGAGAGAATTTGAATCAATTACGTATGCTGGTGGTTGACTTTTGTCTCATGAATGAAAGAAGTCAAATCCCAGAATTCTGCTATTTGAAATCAGACCATCACTATGAAGATCAGCATTAGATAAGTCCAATAATAATTTCCACACATACCAAGGCTAATTAAAAGCTGATACTCAGTGTCAATAAATCCCATAGAATTAGAAAACAGAGAGTCCCATAAGGACATACCAAATGCTTTATCTCCAATTCCATCTGCTGCATTTAATGCAAATCAATGATCAATAAATCAACCGAATCTTGTGAAAGCTTCCTTCATATTCGGAATTCAAAAGGTATAGTCATCACTTATCCAAAGGATGGCGGTAAGAAAGGAAAGAGAAAAGTGAGAAATGATGTCTAATAACAATAAATAGCCTCTGCTGAACAGATAAAATGGAAAAGTTGAAAGAATATCAATAAATAGCCTCTACTGAACAGATAAGTATTGCTGAGGTGCTTGAAAGTTCAAGTCAACCACTCCGGGCTGTCCCCATTAATTTAATTGGCACATCAACAATCGTTTCTTCTAGTACATTAACCCAGCCATCAGTAGAAATGGACTTGCACCAACCTTGCAGCAAGCCATTGAGGGGCCATTACTTACATATCCAAAGAAGGGCACAAGGATAAGGGTAAAGATGTAACGGAGACTTTTGCTGCAATGCAGACTGAAGAGCATGTTATTTTATCACCCGCAGTTTCCTTCCCTTCACAACCTGTGCCACAGGGACAAAGGAATAGGGCAGAAAGAGAGATAACTAAAGGAGCCCCCTTGGGTATGAGAAGACAAAATATCCCTGTTACAAAAGAGAAATGTCAATTGGTTAAGGTTAAACAGGAAAAACAAGATGTTCAGAAGGAGAAAGTGTAGGTAGAAGCAGCCCAGTTTTCTCTCCCAGAAATTAATGACCTAGCAGTTGAGGAGGAGGAAATGAATGTAGATATGGATGTTATCATATGCAAGATGTAAAAAAAGAGAAATGACAGATTCTTTTCTTGATAAAGTAGAACAAATGAATAAAGAGGTACCTCCTGAAGTTCACATTCAACCAATGGAAGATGTAAAAAAACCAATCCATTCTTTTGGACACATTATCTCAAGAAATAAATAAAAAGTTAATGATGAAAAGGCACAAGAAGATGACATGGTTGATCAACAACAACATGAGCTTCAAGATGAAACAGATACAGGATCATTCCAAAGTGAAGGATGATGAGCAACAACAAAACTTCCTATGTAGATACAGTCAAAGAAAGTAAGCCAAAACTTAGAACGAGAAAAGCACAGAGAAGATGAAAAGGATGTGGAATAAGGAGATATTGAACAGATTCAGAAAGAACAGGAATGGGATGAGGATAATTGGGAAAAGGAAATGTTAAATGAAAATCCATGACATTCCTCGGTCCTCGGACAGAGAACAAGAACAGCAAGAGAATGTCTTTATAAAACATGAGAATTCTGGACAAGAATAATTGCAAATGAATACTCCTGAGCATGAAGACTAAATATAGGATAACGATAATCACGAAGAGAAGGGTTTAGATCAGTAACAGTCCCTAGCTAAAGAACAGACACAAGAAGAGCAAAGTAAGACTTAACAGGGGCAAAGTCAAGGAGAAGTATCAGCGACTGCTATTCCCAGTTGGCTCGCCACCGAGTTGCAACCTGTGCAAAATGTGCAAATCATTTCACTAGATTTTAAAAGTTTATTTCAAGAAGAGGAGATACCTAAACCAAAGAGGAAGGCTTGGGTAATGTCAGCAATAAAAAGGGATGCATCAGGCTCTTGAATTGTTCAGAGGGCCACCCCATTAATTGAGAAAAATAAATGGAAGATGAGGAAGATTAAATAATGACTATAGATTTGTGTCATGCTACAAAAGAGCAGGAGATTGAAGGGCTTTGAGCTAATGATGATGCAACTGCAGCAAGAATGAAAAAGGATAAGAAAAGGAAAAGGAAATTAAATACCAAATCTCCCAGTTACAAAGTTTTATCAAAAGCCTTGTGGGTCCAGGCCAAGTCATCCTAGACATGCCAGTAAATTTGACATTAGTTTACCAAGAACAAATAGCATAACTTGACAGTAAAAAGCATGTGGCAGATGTGGCAGAGGAATGGATTAAGGAGTTCTTATCAAAAGGAGAGGAAACAACAAAAATAGCTAATAAGAATTGGGAAGACATGCTGTACTGGAAGGATAAGGTTATTAAACTAGAAAATGACTATCAAAGTGCATATAAATGCAATCTTTGAACCAACATTCCAATGCCAACTCAATCAGAATTCAGATGTGAAAGTTCATTCGTTTGGAAGTTCAAGTAAAAAGCAAACCATGATGCTTAAGTATACTTCTAATTTAGGTTGAAATGTACCACCCTTAATGGATGAATTTTTCAGCGAACAAAAAATTAACCCTTACTGTTTTATTTTGAAATTCAGCTATATGCAATCTGCCAAGCAAAATTCTTCTGAATTAATATTGAGGTTTTCACTCTTGCTTTGATACTATGAAAAGTTTGATACCCATGACCAGTGAAGTCAAAATGATGTTGCTCAGCTCAAATTGAAATTTACATAAATACTCCCAAAGGAACAGAAGGACACAAATAGTTATGATGATACCCGCAGGCCAAAAATTATATGATTATAGAAGATATGATTGCAGAGAACTCCTTGATGCCTCTGGCTACTGGAAACTATGAATGAAGAAAGCAATCTAATCATGATTAATTGGATGAAATGGTGGCAGGTACATTCTCTATTTGTACACCTTTAACTACACATGAAAAGGGGATCGGCTGACTTAATTAAAGCACCTATTTCAAAGTAATAAAATGTGAATTTCAGTACATATGAATGTAGGGCATTTAATGTGAAATGGCAGCCCGAAGGTGTATCACATGATCGGAACACGATGGGATCCATAGGAAAGAAGTGCAAGTAAAAACTTGTAATGTCCCCACTTTAGTAGTTGACCAAGTGTGTGTGCGTTAGCCTTGTTCTACATGGTCCTGAGGGCTAATGAAGGGTTTAAGTGGATCCTAGAGTGTTTTGGCCTAGTCATTTTCAGTTTGGGCCAAAACGAAGTTGATTTACTCAGTTTCAGGCATACTTACTATTTTTAGTAAGTCGGCAGGACACAGTGGAAGCCAGTTTTGGTGATTGGATTTGATACTCCTTGGTGAGAGCTTTTTGACGAGCTATCACTCGCATTATTCGGAGTCCGATTGCTAATACATTTTAATGCCTGAAGTTTTATTAAAGTAACATTTAATTTTATTGTAAAGCATTAAAGCGTTACTTTAATATTTATTTTATGGGGATGTGTACCCAAGGGAGACATAAGTGAATATTTTAATATATGTTTTATATTGAACATCTTTTATCCCACATTGCCCATGAGAGTTGAGTCAACTCTTGGAAAAAGAATAAAAGGAAGCGTTTGTGGCTTCATTAGACATGAGGAATATGAGAAGAAATTGGTGTATGAGTTGCAGATACTTTCTTGGCATTAGAGGGTGTCTATCCTCTCTTGTGACATTCTAGACGTCATTCCCGTGGGGTTTGGCCTTTGGAATCTATTGCTATCAGCTTCATTAACAGGGAGATTGGGTGCATTTTCAGCTACAGGCAGATTGGGTGTTTCGTTCATATCTTTCTCTCTACTTGTCCGATGCTTATGTCATTTTGAGGAAATGATTTCAAGAAGATATTGAACCGATTGAAGGCAGATTATAGCAGTACTATAGCGCAGCACTATTCATGTTACTGTAGCACGGCACTATTCACGCTACTGTAGCGCGACACTATTCACGGCACTATTCACGGGTACTATTCATGCCACTGTAGCAGCAGATTTTGTAAACATTTGAACGAAACATTATTCAATAATGCTGTAGTAATTCGTGAGTTGATAACTTGCCATGTATTTGATTCTTATTGAAATAATATTTTACTAGCAGTAGTCAGTTTCCAGTTTGCATATTATTGTAGTTTCCTTCTTGTTCATGTTGTGTGTTCTCAAATCTATGCCAAAACATAAACAAACAAACAAATGTCTCATTTTCGGAAGTCATAAGGGGATTAAAACATTAAACGGAGAAATAAGGAGTTGGACGCAAATTGTTTGACTAAATTCCTATCAGCAGTGGGTTTGGTTTTTGGGCATTCTAGGGTGTTCATTACAAAACTGCAACCTCCAATAGGACCCTTAAAGCTGCTGTTCTGATTGCTTTCTGTAATGTCACGGGGTGTCACAGTGAGTGCCCATGGATACAAATGGGGACAAAAAGAAGGCTTTATGTTCATCTTTGAGTAATATACTCAAGGCATGCCAAACCTCATCACTCTTGTTCTAGGCATGCTTCATGGATATCTTTTGTTTTAGCATCAAGGGCCTTCTAGTTTCCTTGCTAGCAACTTAGATCAGTACTTTTTTCTCTATCGATGGGGGCTCATCAGCCTTAAGCTTTAGGAGAGGTTTCATGAGGCGTAACTTGTATTCTAGATTTATCTAGCTTGGCCTCATAGCTTTGGGTGTTTCCCTATGGACATTGTTAGATCCTTCATTAATCTTCTTTTGGTGGCAGATGCCAATGCCATTGGTATTCCTTGCCCAGGCATTGCTAACTAGTTTCTAGTCTTGGTTTCTAGCTTTGATTGACATCTATTTCTTGTTTAATTGAGCTACTTTCCCTCATATGTCATTTTTTGGATTGTGGCTGGATTGAGCATATCCCAATCTAGTTATTTTTACATTGTTTTCTTGTATAGCTACTTTTTAAAACCTCAAGTTCTTTTTAGCCTCAGTCATTTGTGGTCATTAGTTTAACTTTTCCATTTCTTTGTATTAATCAAATTCTTGGGCAACTGGAAGATTCCAGACCTTGCCAGGTCACATTAGCTGTCACAATGTCATCAAGGTCCTTGTTCAGCACCAGTCTCTTCAAGGTTACATAAGCGGGAATATCTTTATTTAATCTTAAATAGAAAAGGATGTGACCTTAATTGACAGCTGCATGAAAGTGAGGCAACTATTAAAAAGAACAGATTTCTCCATGACCTTGTTCAGGTTAGTTGTGTCTGCCATTTGAGAATTTGGTGCCTGATTTCCAGTTGATGGTTCAGTTTTGATAATTTATGTCAACACTTGGTAGAGTCTACCATTTGATGTAGATAATTTCATCATTTGGATAAATGCTTTCACACGTGGAATAAATTGACTAGTATGAATAATTAAAGTTAATGGCTCACAAACCTCAGAATGAAATAGTGTAAAAGAGTCTCTACCATTTGATGTAGATAATTTTATCATTTGTGAAATTATTTGGATAAATGCTTTCACATGTGGAATAAATTGACAAGTATGAATAATTAAAGTTAATGGTTCACAGACCTCAGAATTAAATAGTGTAAAATATAATAAGTGTAGCAAAAAAAAATATCAAGACTATCTGGTAAGTGCTTCAACAACAGGCCAGACATTTTTGAGTTGCTTCCTCTTAGTCTAATAGTAATATGTAAAGTTAACAATAATCTTGTAGAGAAATGTCTTTATTACTTTAAACTCTCACCTACTTGTCCCATTTGTTTTTTCCATTCTGTCCACAAAATTCATCTACATACAACCTTAATATTCTTGTAGATTTCTCCAACATAGGTCATCTTCATTCTAATTTCCTCCTTATTGCTAAAGTGCTGCATCACTGATCACTGGGTAGACCTGCCTGTAGGTGATTAAAGTCTCTTTTTTATTCAAATGTATATGTATTTCAATATTGTTTAGGGAGTTAGATGTTGGTCACTATGGTAATTATAAATTCTCTTATTTTCAGGGGAATGCAAATTACAGAAGCATTGCAGATGCAGATGGAAGTACAAAAACGCCTGCATGAACAGCTTGAGGTAGGTTTTCTACTGTAAAATAGTTCTGCTTTGCATTTTCATTTAATGTTCAAATGGTCTGATACAGCCTGCTTATATGAACACAATAATTGTTTGTTATGAGGGCAGAAGTGGTTTGTAATAATTTTCTGCAAGTACCCATTAAAGATCATATATGAGCAAACATAACTTATAAGCCTATTTATTGTCCGCTTAAAGTTTGTGGGAACACATAACATAAAAATAAAATCAGCTTGACATTTTCTCTGGATCTGAGGCACCTATGTTTTGATATTCTTATTGTTCAGTTCCCTACATATTTTCCTTTCCCTCAACATATGTAAATATGTATGAAACTTTGTTGTTAAAAAATTCTCTCATGTTCAAACATGTCCAATTTAACTTCTTTCCATAGCTGATTATGACAGTAGATGTAGTTTTTGATATATGCCGGCGGAGAGAAGCAGAATTGCTATATATCCACTTTCGTGTAACAACTTAAAGGCCAATGTTACTATCTTCCATTCTTACATGAGCGGGTGCAAAATCTGTGCTTTTGAAATTTCCTCCAGACTCTGATATATATGGATGGCTATCTCTGGCTATATTGAGGTTTTTTCAAATATCACGCTGAGCATATCTTTGTAAAAGACAACTTCTACTAACCATTTGGATGTTATGCAAATTGGCTGTCGAGTCTTTCCCAAGGTTCCTAATGGAACTGACCTTCCTTCTTTTCCTGAATGAAATTCAACTGTGAAGCAATGGACATTCTGTTTGTTTGTACCTGGGAAACTTAATGGCCATTATTGAGCATAATACCAAGTCAAAGGAGCTGCAACCATGTGTTATCGCTTATCACCTATTTGACATCCACCAGACAAGAGTTTTACTCGAGCGAAAGTCAAGCTATAACATGATCGCCTTCAGGAATGAGAAAAAAATAGTCTGAGATTTGGTTTTAGCTTAATCTTCCTCATATCTATACAGGTTGGCGTTTATTGGAAAATCTTGAAGATGTTGAAAAAATAAAAGAAAAATGAATGAACTATGTATTAAGTCTGAAATTGAATTACTGTCAAACCCTAGGTTGGTAACCACATGGAGTAATTTAAATCTCTAAATTAACATGTATTTGGTGAACTGTATTACTTAATCATTTATCTTAACCTTAAATTATGTCAAGGCATTAATATAAAGTTACATTCAGGTGCAAAGGCAATTACAGTTGCGCATCGAGGCACAAGGGAAATATCTGCAGAAGATCATAGAAGAACAACAAAGACTAAGCGGTGCATTGAAAGATGGTACAACTTCATCAGGTTTTAGTTTGCCTGCATCTGTGGTGCTATCTGAACAGCCTCCTGATGCTAAAATGAATCTTTCTAGTTTAGTTCCTGGTTCAGTGGCTTCCCAAGATGGTACAAGGGCTGAAGGAACTTCCAGTTTAGTGGCAAAGCAATCTTTCAATTGCTTGTCACATGATGAATCTCAGTCACTTTCTTCACAGATGGGTCCACCATCATCAGAATCACTTGGAGATGATGAGTCGTCTAGCAGGGCCAATTCACCTGAGGAAAGTTCAAGGAGCGGGCAGCCGCCACAGAAGAAACCCAGACTGGATTGTATATCAGAATCTTCAGATCAGCAGATATGCAAGCAATCTGATGAGGGACATACTGGTTTAAATGTTGAGGAGCCTGGTCACTTTGAACATGGAGACATCAATCAAAGCCAAACTGGTGTCAATATGACTGATGTCCTTCAGCATGCCCATTCTGGCTCAAGTTTTGAGCAGAGGGACTCGCTACCTTTCATCGTAAACACACTCCAACTCCCACATTCTCATGCAGCTCCACATCTACTCTCTCTTCCTCACCCAGTAGATTCAGCCGCTGCTTTGTCCACTCCAGCAATGCCTCAGCCTCCTCAGAATCAACAATTTACCCAGATAAACCGAGCTAGTAGTGATGCATTTGGTCCTGCAAAAATGCTTCAATCATCAGAGGATGAATTCCGACCTGTTGACTCTGTTGCAAGAATGACAGGTCAAGCATTAACTTACATGTAGATTGGTCCCTAATTGGAATGAATTTGAAGATTTTCTGGAACTTGTACTCAAGAAAAGTTCTTTTGGCTTTTCCCTCGAGTTTTCATCACTGTAATTACGAAAAAATAATCATTACAGTTTGTTAGGAAGCATTGAAGTGCAAAATAATTTGGGTTTTGGTTGCAGGTTTACAGGAAGGCAGTGTACATGATAGGAATCATGCCTAAAAATGCTTGGTGAGCCTGGAAGGTTTACCTGATCGAATTGGAATAGTTGCTACTCTGTGCTCACCTAATGATGTTTGAGCTTTACTGTACACAAAACATGCCAGTTGGTGGGATTAGTGTAATGTACAGTTTAGCTGCTCTGAAAAGCAAAAAGTAGGCAGAAGCTTCACACTACTTTCAATATCGATTAAAACTTGTGGCTATGGAGCTTTTCAAATTTAGATGGATGTAAATTATAGTGTTGCCTTGATTAATGTTGGTGGTCAATGTTAGACCCTTGTTTACCCAAATGGGTACTGTACAAGGCAAGTCTGATTGCAAAGTTAACACGGTTCCAATGATAAGGGAACTTAGGGAAGCTACTAGTCCTAGGGAGCTTTAGAGAAGCTGCTTGTCCTAGTTACCAGACCAGATAATTGTGGCCTGGTTGTAAAGGTAATTGTAACTGCTGGATTTCATGTTTTAATCATTATTTTCCTTTCAGATCTAGTTGCTTGTCTGGTGTGCATTTCTGAATTTATATTTTTCTAAGATTAGAATATTGTCAGGTCTAGCTGTACTAGTATAAGCTGGCTTTTTTCGGTTTTAATAGTATATGAGTTGCATTTAATATTTGGAATAAGTGGGGAATCATGTTAATGGTAATTTGTAAATACCTTTTTGTTCTTTGGTTAAATATTTTTCTCATTTCGAATTGAAGTTTTTTTTGGATTGCAATCTTCAAGAATAATTATCTTTTTGTTATTTAGCTTGCAAGCTTCTCAAACTTCACGCTGTATAGCTGTATGCTAACCATGGACTCAATGCTAGGTCCTAGGCTGTCTGTCTGGCCACAGTTGGTGGCAGATTGCAACTTTAGTTAGTTAACATGTAGGTATTTCTAACATTTATTTTAACATGAAAAGAATCTAGGTTTTGTCCAAAGTTAAATATCTGTCGTTCTTGTGTCTAGATTTAAGATGTAATGCAGAATTCATAATTCTTATAAATCTGGTGCCTGAGTCGGTTCTTTCTAGTATTCCTTCGCTAGTAGGATTGGGCCAGGATTCACTTATATGTTTCCCCTTATCATGTAATCTTATAGTGAAACTGGCATTATAAGCCAAACATAATATATGAAAGAAAGAAATTTGTAAGCCTTAGAGGATCTCTATAAGGCTTTTCTGGTACCCCTGTCATGGTCAATATATAAAATCATAGAGCCATTTTTATAGTTTTTAAAGCTTTTTGAAATGTTTCAAATTATTGAGACGTGTGAATAGTTTCTAAAGATTTTTGAAACCCACTCATGGCAATGTATTCATTTGTCAATTCATGTTCATAGTGTTTATAACTGTTAGCATAAACTTTTTCTATTAATATACATATTTAATGTGGAAATATCCAGAAAGGATTAAAACTGCTGAACTTGAAAATCATAATTTTGTTTTAAAGGTAGAATTCATTAAACTGAAGAATGAGGATAAATCCACAAGTCAGTCAAACCAACTTTGAACCTGTGTAGAACTAAATTCTATGATGTATCAGGTGAAAACAGAGATCAATAGACATTTCAAAAACATGTAGTTGGAAATTAATGATGAAGAGTGCCTTGCACTGATATAACACTAGTGCATAGTTCTGCAGTTGCATCAACTATGCTTCTGTTGTAATGCATTTGCCTAGTATTATATATGGAATGTTATTTTTCTCGTTATTCAGGTATTTAATTATATTGGGATAAGATGTAGTTTTATTGTGATCAGCCTGTTAGAAGCTTCTGTTACCAAGGAAACACTTAATTTTACATTTTACAGAAATGAAATAATTATTGTGAATTTAATAATAACTGTAATGAAATTGAACTGTTGCGAATCTTCTGCTCCATTAGAATGTGTTACTATATTGTTTTCGTATTCAATCCACATGCAGTGCTATTATGTATACTGAAGACTAGAATTAAATGCAATCACCGAGGTTTTTTCCTATGTTAAAATGGTAGTTCATAAATATTAGCAGGGAATGTACATCAATATCAAAACAGACCTTTGAAAAGCTAAACATCCTAAGCATCTCTTGAGAATACTGATTCAAGACAATTAGACTTTTTACATAAATTAGCATACTAACCCTGGGAATTGAGCCAGAACTCTACCTATCTCATCATTCAGATTGGGCTGTGGTCCTTCAATCTATCCGTGTTATTCCGTAGATTGATCCGCGCTTGATTCACCCGTGTCATTCTTTAGGCTGGGCTGGGCCGGGCCAGGGGGAATTCAAAGCAATTCCAACAACGTTCAGATAAAACAAAAGCTTCCCCAACAGAGCAATGATGCTGGAAGACAAAATGTCATAATATTAACAGGCAGTAATCAAATTCTTATTATGAATATGTGAGTCAAGGTAAAGACAAATTCAAAAGTCTTCATTCTCTTTGTTTTGAAGGTCCTATTTAGTGTTTTACAGGTCACAAAAATTAAAATTTATTGAAAATGTCATAAGAACTGTAATGAAATTTAACTATTGTGAGTCTTGTACATTAGAACGTGCAACTATTTATTTCTCTTGTTCAATTATTAGACTACATATGGTGCTATTTTATATCGAAGGACTAGAATTATTTGAAATCACTAATTTTATTTTTTTCACATGTCAAAACAGTAGTTGAGAAAATACGAGCAGAGTTTGAACATATATCAAAACAGACCTTTGAAAAGCTAAAGATACCAAGCATTTCATGGCAAACTGATTTAAGACAGTTAAATTTTTTACCTAGCACGTGAACATACATAAGCAATATCAACAACCTTTCAGATTTAAAAAAGCTTCCCTAACAGACTAACAATGCTAGAAGACAAGGTGCGATAATATCCATATCTTATCCGGGCAGTAATCAAATTCTTAGTAGAAATGTATTTATGGAAGTTAAAAAATTCAGAAAAGTCTTCGATTCTTAGTTTTGAATGTCTCATTTGTGGGATAATCAGCAGGGAGAGGAGGTATCCATTCTGAATCTTCATCTTTCATATCCTTTGGAATAAGTTATATTGACAGCCACCAAAAGTGAAGGACAATCCTTACTTCCTTTTGATTATCGATATCCATTAACATCTTCACAGCAACTTTTTTGCCCAATACTCACACCAATAGACTCATTGGTGGGTAGAAAGAGATGATATTACCAGCAGGTGTGAACAAAGGAAATTTGAAGATTAGAAATTCCATGAAATAGATTTTGCAATTTAAAGGCCATAGTAATCTCCAGATTTCTCTACCTCTAATCCCTGCATTTAAATTTTATGTAGAGGAGTCACTTTGCTCTTTTGTCAACAATTCTCTATCTTGACATCTCAATTTTAGTGTTTTGAGTGAGAACTCACCAATGACTCATCCTGCACTTTTTATGAACAAATAACAAAGCAACTTTTCTGTATCAATTCTGTCCCTAAGCTAATATTGGGACGACAGGCTTTCCACGTCCAAAACTTCATCTGTTTTGTCTTTTGAGGATATAATATCACAATCGTCAACCAATTAATGTCTTGCTTGTGGCAAGGATTTAAAGAAGTTATGTAACTTACAAGAAAATATTGTTCAGTTTGGGGGAAGAAATTATGGACCAACATTGTAACCAACATTTGTTCTACACATCACATCAAATTATAAAAAAGTATCAGCCTCTCTTTTAACCACATTTACGCCTATGGTCCCAACAAACTAGTGCAATTATTACACAAAGAAGGCATCGTAGAAACATGACTTCGACTTTATAGATAACATCGGCTTTTGCCATTAACGCAATCTGGGCGGCAATAGTTGTCTCTCGAGCCTTGCAGAACTTGCACTCGTCTCCCACATCAGGTATAGATATAGATAACGCAGACATAGATGGGGCTTCATCGACCCACCAAAAGTATTGACACCCATTGCCTCCCTACAATACCAAATCTAAATTAGTTATTGCTATAATGATTAATTTTTATTATTTGTAAACATTAAATATAGTGGAGTTAACAACCTTCTTCCTATTTGGGCAAGACCAAAATTTACACTTAGGATTAGTTGTTGTGTGTGACGTCTTCAACATGCAACGCCCGACACCACACCGACACATAGGCACATTCACCAAAGCCATCACCGCTGTATCAAACAAATTGCACTGTCACTCTCCATATCATTTTCGTTTGTAGATTGTGTTGTTCATTCATACTATTGAAGCACCATAACATGTTATTGGAGACAGATAACAACATTCAAATAACAACATGACTATTTTCTATCAGTACAAAATGAAAGTGTTTCATATATGTTGATATTATGAATCTAAACAAAAATACAATGAAACATCTATAGCATGAGATAGAAGATGGGGAAGAACAATATCCAATAACTGAATGGTTGTGTGATCGGCGATCAACAGTCTCATATCCGACTAATTCTTCTCATTACTCTCCATACTCTCACAAGCTCAATTCTGCATATTACAAGCTCAATTCTGCATATACAAACTATACATGATACAAAAAGTAAAACCTGTTTATATTTAAATATAACACACCAAGGAGTACCATCAGAAATATGGACTGTATACAATCATGAACAATATACAATCATCAGAGTAAACATTTTTAATATCAGCATGTGTAGTCTCACAATATCAACATATGTGTAGTCCCAGAACTGTCCATTTCTTTTTCTTTAAGAACTTGTGTTTATGAAAAATGAATGAAATATCAAAAGAGGTTCAGGACGAAATAGACCATTGAACAAAGTAGAAGTATTCCACTTAATTTCCTAATGCAACAAGAATAACAAATGCAACAGGTATAATAAAAAATGAATGAAATATCAAAAGAGATTCAAGATGAAATAGAGCATTGAACAAAGTAGAAGTATTACACTTAATCTCCTAATGCAACAAGAATAATAAATGCAATAGGTATATACATATAACATGGGACAAATCATGAACAGTACATTCATTTACCAAAACACATTTCTATCACCACATGTTCTCAAGAACTAGAAATGGATAGTTCTGATACTTTGCCATTACACCACATTAATTGAACATTCATCATGTGGTACTCCTTGGTGTATTCCACTTAAATATGTGAAAAACAACAGGACTAACAAATGCAATGGGTATAAGGAAGGTAAAGCACACTAACTAAAAGGAGTGGAAAGCAATACTAGCAATTGACAACACGAGAAACATAAACAGTGGGCTTGCAAATGCAAGTCGATGGATATTAGGATACATTTGAAAAAAAAAATGCAACAGATAAACATATTATTACCTTCATTAAATTCATTAAGACATGTTAAGACATGTAGACAACCTAAAATGAACATACTTGTGACCTTACATTAAAACACTAATTTTCATCTATTAATTAATGATTTTTTAATCATTAATTAATCATCTATTTCTTCTAAAATCCATTCTCCAAATCATTTATTCATTATAATTAATTAATCAACCTTAATTAATTAATTAAATTCAATTTTCTAAAGTTTAAATTTAAATATTTAAAACTATTAATTAATTCTTCTAATTAAATTAATTTAATTTCACTCAAAAATTCTATTTAAATCAAAATGAAACTCAATTATCTCATGTTTGAATATTTGAATTTCAAAAATCAATTAAATATTCAAATAAATCCTTTCCCTAGTTCAAAAAAGAGAACTCATGATTAGATCTTTGGGATTGCATAATTCCCTCCACTTCTCTTCAGTTCAAAAAGGTAACTCATAATCAACTTTTTAGTTAACTAAACATCCCCTCTTCTCTCCAAGTTGAAGAGGTGGAGTTTACTGATTGCTTCTTCAGTTCCTTTTGATCTCAACCATTCATTCTCCAATTTCTGGGATCGATCTCATCCGTTCAAATCATTTCCATATTCTATATAATCAACCCTTCTCAACCATTTGAAGGATCCAGGATTTCAAGCTTTGTGCACTCTTACTATGGAGGATTCTTACGAAGCATCAAACATTCTTGTGATCATATCAATATCGTTTTCTCAACACTCCCAAGTCATAGACGCTGCTGATACCAATACTGAGCACCATTCACACAACATTTCAGAAGGAGTAGAGAGAAGCAATAGAAGCTTCAAGCATTGTGGTTTGCATTCGTTTATTTTCCTCTATGTTGCTTATTATTTTTATTCTCCATAGATTCATTCTTAGTAGTTTTGATTGCTTTTCCCCATTGCAAATCGGTGCTACTAACCCTCGTTATTGAGTGCGCAGGATTAGATCTACACATTTTGGTAAACTCGACGTGAATCGAACAACCCAATAATCGCTTGCAGACGACAAACATAATTTCCCAGCCTCGGCCGTACAACCGCAATTTCATTTTTATTTTTTTCGATAACTATTGTAATTTTGCAATTGACGAAAGTTTGCCACAATTGACAAAATTTTACCGCAATCGACTGGTTTATATTTTGAATTAAGGTTAAAACAGGTTTTTAAGGGCCCTCGAAACCGTGTACAAAAAGGTCACAAAATATATTCAATAATGCCCTCTACACGGAACAGAACAAGACCACATCGAGGGTTTTACAATAGGCACCCACAACCTAGATGAAGCAATGCATGAAGCAACCTTCATGCAAACCGAAGCTAAAACCAAAACCAAATCTAGGATTTACCTTTAGCACCCTTTTGATGGGAACGAAGAGTTATATCAAAAGAGGAGGACATCTTAAGTTTTTTTCCTTAAACAATAATCCAACCCTCTTCAACCCTAGCTGTCTCATCCAGACAAGGCAGAGAATCATCAGCCAAACCAGAGCGAACATGGATACCAACAGAGACAACCAAAAAACCATTAGAACTAGCAAGAGAAGTATCCACTGAACCTGTCCGCCACCACCCCCGTACCACCAGGGGAGGCCAAAGACGCTGCAACCCCATCCAATCCAGGAGATAGATCAATCGGGGAGGCTTTCACTGGAGAACACTCAGGAGCCGCAACCAAACTAGAAGGGTTAAGGGGGAGCTGCGCAGCCACCTAGGAGAAATTTTTTGGCAAAACATGCTTCTTTTCCACCAAATAGTGTTGAGCAGAAGCGCCATTCCTCCAAGAAGCATTAGTTTTCTTTTTACCCAATCCACATTGAGCAGCCATACGCCTAGTTTTAAAACACATTCTGCATCTGAAGGGAATCCCTTCATAATCCAAGGACTAAATCCATTTTCCTTTAGAGGAGTTGATCACTATCTCCGTAGGAAGACCCTTAGAAGGATCAATATCCACAAGAATGCGAGCATAAGTAGAGTGGACGATGTCAGAGGAATCTCCATCCACCAATAAAATTCACCTAGAGCATTACCAATCCCCTCAAACAAAGAGTCAATCCATAAATGCAGTGGAAGATTAGGAAGACAAACCCAAATAGGAAACCTGGAGAAAGAATCTGAGATAGGGTTAAAATCGCTATGCCAGGGCTTAACCATGAGCATAAAATGATCCTCCCAGTTGAAAAAATGATTGCACAAGAGATTATTTATGTTTGAGTCAAATTTAAATTTTTCTATAAAATATCCCTTAGCCAAGGGATAAATATGCACCGTATCCGCAAGAATAGGCTCCCAGTGAATAGAGATCCACTCATGAATCTTCGGGAGACTGGGCCAAAAACCTTTGAACCTGCAAATCAAGGCATGAGAAGAAAAAATAGAAATGTTGTGATCTATTTCCTCCTCCACTTCTAGATCAACCACAATAGATATCGGATTAGTGACAAGAACATGCCCACGGACAACCCCCAATTTCGACATAACAACATCCCTCGCGGCAGAGGAGGGCTCTGCAAACACCACACGAGGGCACTTAACCCCGCCAATACCCACATTTGCAGAGGACGGGACCCCTGAAGCCAACAAGGAAGTAACGTCTGCCTTCCCAGCTAGAGTGCCCAAAACAATAGACGAGACGAGAGAGGCAATGGCTGGAGTCGCAGACGCAGCATGCGCTGCATCCAGATCACGAGAGGCCAGACCGCTGGAGTGAAGCGACGACCGAAGATCAGCAGAGGAATCTCCATCAACAGAGGCTGCGGCGGAAGAAACCCTAGGGGCAACGACAGTGACAACAACAGCGTTAGGACTCTCCATAGCAATCGACTGGGTTATTACCACAATCAATCTCTGTAATTTCGCAATTGCCAATTATATTTTGCAATCAATTTTTGTAGTTTTTCAGTCTCTGGTTCAGGTACTTATTCGCAATTGACAGATATATTTTGTAATCGCCAAAGGAATTTTGCAATCGCCAAAAGAATTTTGCTATTGCCAGCACATTTGCCGCAATTGACATAACTGTTTCACAATTGACAGAATTGTGACGCAATTGCCAAGAGAATTTCACATATGACAGAAGAATTTCGCATCTAATGGGAGAATTTCACAATTCCTCTGTTTCATCATTTTGTTAATCAGATCTGAATTTTTCTCAGTTTTTGTGCATGAATGAACAAATGCCATGACAAAAAAGATAATCAGATGCACCCCGAGGTTTAGACCACGGAAAGCCTATATAAGACGAGTCGCTCATTACCACACACAATGAAAGATAATCTTGACAATCACAGTTGAAGATCAAAGTGAATCCTTTAACATATATATTGATTCTCTCAAGTGTTTTGCTGTGAAATACAAAGTTACCATGAGTCTTAACGGTCTTAATAATCCAAGTGTTTCTGAATATTATTCATTTTGATTGTTAGGATTTTTTTGGTACTAATAGCTTCTTGACAGCTTGTGGCGTGGAAACAATTTTAACAAAGCAAAACTAAAATCAACCCATTTCTCTTTTTGGTGCTTAAAAAGAAAAGTGTATGTAAAACATCACAATCTCACTTTTTTGGTTTGGTGCTTAAAATTGACGTGTGGTGAACAATTGAACACAACAAATAATCTTTGAATTTGGTGCATCTAAAATTGAGCAACACAATCTCATCTTTCGATTTGGTGCATAAAATTGACATGGTGGCTAACAATTGAACAAGGCAAAGAATCTTTGAATTTGGTGCACCTAAAATTGAATAAGCAATCATCATTTGGTTTTGGATTAAAATTGAACTCACATGCATGCATGGATAATATCTCAGTTCACACTTGATATTTTCGTGCTTAAATGATTAACCTTGTGTCTTGAGTCTTTGGTGCGCTTGCACAATTTGTTAGATAACAACCTTTACACTTTTTTAGAGAGGCCCGTATGTGGAAAGCGCTTCTTCCTCAGAGGACGACCATAAACCAGTAATCCTTCCGATCAATATATAAACAAGACATGGGCCAAAGCTCTGTCTTATATCTAGCCAAGCTCGGGAGAGGTGTGTTGATGATAGCCTAGATCGGGTAAGTATCCCTAAGTAGCCAACATGGTCAACTAGGCTCTTAAGTGAGTCACACACATACAAATTGATTAGATAGACTCCACAAAGCTTACTACAACCCGATTAATTAGAGACCTACCCGTTTCACCTACAAACAAGAGTCTTATTATAGTGCAAGGGGTTGCAAAATTTTCCCCCAAGATTCCCAACATATGTGTTCCAGGATATTGTGTTGATGAAAGAGATCTTCATTAGCACGACAACAATATCTGAGAAAGGAAAAAACACGGGCACCTACGTCATGGATCTATTAGGATTAAGTAATACTGGGAGGGGAGGGGAGGGGAGGGGAGGGGAGGGTGGGGGTGGGTGGGGGTAATTAGTATTACAATACTTTAAACTTAAACCAAGTAAATTTCAACTTAACCAGATAATTGCAGAAATTAAAATAACATAAACACAAAACACACAACTCATAACACCATGAATTTGTTGTCGAGGAAACCCTGGCCAAGGGAAAAATCCGGTGGGGATGGTACCCAAAAATATGCACTAAAAGTATACTCTCCCTATTAGGAGATGATTATTACATCAGTACATTTCCTTGTTAGAGGAATACAAAACCATGTTAAAGGTATATTGAGCTCACTGCTCATACAATCAGAAATGAGATTCTGTTACAATGCTTTATCAAGAATGAACAATAGAAGCATCTTCTATGCTTAGGTAGTTCCAGTTGTAGTTCACATTACCATCTGACTGATTCTGACATCACAGTGCATCCATCCAATTCTTCGCATCCATATCAATCAATCACATTTTCATCACATCCATTGCTTCTCCAAAACTCTTCCTATATATACATTGTTACATATCCAGTCGACTTCCATTTACATCACAAAATAGAATTAATACTTATACAAAAATAAATTACAAAGTCGACGATCATACACTATCAAAACATAGGTAATCCACAATCTGAATCCAGCATAGCACGTTTGGACTTCACATTATACTCCCTCAATCACCGCAACTGTTCATCTGCCCTGTATCACTGTTTCTCTGTCTTCGCATGTCTTACTCATACTATAGCTTACTATGATCAACTCCAAAACATAAGCGATCTTAACTGAAGGTCACACATATCCCAAAATAGCTTCTCCTAAGCTCGCATATCTTTATTCACCATATATTCTCTTCGCTGAACAAAACTGTACTCTTGTACTCTATAAGTCTGCTTCCTGAACTTAGTCATTTTGTAATCCTTGACTTTTAAAATTGTGTTTCACACCATACAATCATCCATAATAGATGTGTTTCCATAAATAACAACCCTCGAGTGTTCTAGAACACTCCTGAATGAACCACTTGCCAACAATCTCTCCCTTTGGCATTGATGGAAACACTTAGTGAAAAATGACTAAGTGTCAATACCAAAAAAAATAATATACACAACACTCTTTATCTCCTTTACATATATATTCTCTACTCTATATATTTTTCATATCTTCTCTTCTCCTCCTTTGACATCAATGGAAAAAGGTATACAAAAATGTAGAATACATAAGAAAATTGTGCCACTGCTTACCAAAAATTATACCATCTTTAGCACATCTTGGAAGGAGCTCTCCAAGATCTTCACTTCCTCTGATCGAGTCTTCACAAGCATCTGACTCACATGAATCAGCCCATTCAATGAAAAAGAATATGTCTCTGCTACCTTTAGCTTGGTAGGCATATGTTCGGTGAGGGCCTGCACTGTCTTCTCCATGTCAAAAAGACGGGTCTCAAGAATTGATAACTTAGGAGTGATTAAACTCTTCGGCATACTAAATCTTCCCACAACTCTCCCTTTCTTTGTATCCAAAACACTTAGTTTGTCCAATATCCTAGACACTTCTCTGTCTAACTCCAATATAGAGTGTGAAGAGGTCTCACAAGTGTCCATCATCTTGTCCTGAGTTAGTCTGTCTTTTTCTATTATTTCCTCAATGTTTTTGAGATGTCTAATAGGATTTATACAGTAACTGTATAACTTCCTTCCATGTGATACACAACTCCTTGCCTTAGATATAGCATTGTTCAATATGCCCAAGTCCCATGAGATAGACTTGCAAACTTCTTCCAACTTCTTCTCGAGGTACTTCTCTACTTTCTCTTCAACGATCTTCTCCAAGGACTCATAGTGACTGTCAAAGTCATCCAATACCCTGTTCAAGTTCTTTGCACTGTCCTTTGATTGGAAAGAAAAAGGTATAGGTAAGAGTTTGTTGACAGTATCAATTGCTCTTTCCATTACCCTTGTCTTCTTCTCAACTTTCTGCTCAGATCTCTCTTTCACTTTAGCAAATGAGATGTAGGATAACTTCAACATCTCATCCACATCCATATTCTCAATATCAATGCTCAGAGTCTTATCTCCACTTGCCAACAATAAAGATGAAGAAACAGATGCACGAGTTTCTTGTTTCTCTTCAACTTTATTCACTGTTTCCTCCGCTGCTTCAACTTTGCTCACTTTATGCTCTTCTTTCTCTGCCATTTCTAGAGCAATGCTTCCTTGAATGTTGGTATCCTTCTCAAAAGGATCACTAACATCCTGCGAGGTGTCCAAAGACACAACCACACTAGAAACAAAGAAATTTGGTTGCTTCCCAGTACTCACAAATTGACTAGTGTCTTCGCCCATTGATTTGCCAAGACTTATTTCTGCCATCCTTGATGACTCACCTTTTTCAATAGTTCTAGGCTTAGTAGCCTTTGGTGGTGAGGACTTCTCAGGTTCAGTACCCATCAGTACCTTATCCACAACCTTCTGTGTTTCCTTAATCACTTCATTGTACCTTCTCCCCATTATCTTTACCAATCTTGACTTAGTTCTCAGCAAAGGTTTTAAATCATTCAAGATATTCTCCATCTCCTTAACAGAAACAACAGGTAACATGTCTTCAATTGATTTTAATCTAATTTCCTCATCTTCTATTTGTGCTAGTTGTTTCCTCATCTCTAATTTATCATAGAGTTCCTCAGGTATACTACCTTCAACTTCTAACAAGTTCTTCTTAAAAGAAAGTAAGGGATTTATTATCATGTATTCAATGAAAGTCTGATTAGATACATCATACCCTACATAGAATTTGGACAAGGTATTAAGTTTTCCTTGCTCAACTATTCTCTTCTCCTGTATCTTTATGTTAGGGTTTCCAGAGATGTTTCACTTCTGGACTCTTCTCTTCTCCTTTCTTCTCTACTCCCTTCTCTTCAAATTTTATCCTCTGTGTCTTAGGTGGAGAGCCCTGTTTAGTGGACCTTGTGTTCCTTCTCGGCAATTCCATAAGTTTCTCTTCCTACGATGTTCTCTTTGGTGGTGTAGGTTTTGTTTCAGATATATCAATCACAATAGAAGGTGGACTAATTAACTTCTCTACTTCCAGAGGTGGAAGGGATGTAGGACTAGTGCTCGCCAATCCAGAGACACTCTCTGTCATATTCTTTCTTATTTCTTTCGTCTCCTCCCTTGTTATACCAGCCTTGGCTGCTAGACCATCTACCAATTTTTCTACTTTCCTCTTCCTTACACCTCTAGTTTGTTCTTCCCTTATCTTTGCTGACTTCTCTTCATAGGTGCCCCATATTTCTTCGGATGGATCAATTTCTGAGGATAGTATGTGTTCAAATTGCATAGTAAAGACCTGAGAACTGACTTCATATCCTAGAGGATAACACCACTTCATCCTAGGTTGTACTGCCTCAAAGCAAACACAATTAGTTTCAACCATGAAAAAGATTGTATCTTTATACTTCTCTACCAATGCCTCAGTGATCCTCTCTCTTTCCTTCATAGGTCTTTGCAAGATTTTGATCAAACCAAATAACTCACCATCAACCCATGTACTGTTCTGTCTCCTATAGCTCTGTGTGATCTGAATTCCAGTGGGTTCACTGTCCTTCCAATCTCGAGGGTGCATACCAGGGAAAATATGTACAATATGAATATAGATGTGTATTAATAGAGATCCAAACCCAAATGCCTTTGAATTAACCTTCTTAATTTTATTTACATTTTCCAAAAACTACAGTGCAAGTATTTCACAAAGGTTAAATTTAAAATTTTCCTTAACCATTCTATGCCATCAAAATTACTCTCGTGGATACTAAGTTAGGTCGGCTGCTGTAATGTTGTTTGTATCCAAGAATTTTTGAAACCAATTTGACATCTGAAATATATCATTGATAGTCATCGCTCTCTTATCCCATCGTGAATGCATTAGGGTTTCCACATGTTTCTTTATGCTTTTCTCTACAACAAAAATGAATCCAAAATTATCCAAACCTATTATACTATGAATCAAATCGCTACATATCTTCACAAACTGATCTCCAAACCAATTGAACTGGTCATGAACTCTTCTCAGAATTATTTTAATCCATTCCTCTTCGTTGAATTTATAAATTTCAGTCATCCGCATGATACTTACATTTTCAAGGTGTGAGAACTCAACTTTCATCTTGCCATCTGGTCCAATCATATCCTTCATCTCGAAATATATCTCAAAATCTCTCAGAGACTCATACTTACAATGAATGTAAGCCCCAATATCTTCAACATGTAGAACGTCGTAGGGTGTTCACAAAAATTAACCTCCGGGATCATCCCCAGTTGATTTGAATGGGTGTTTCTTAAATCTATACCTAGGCCTTTTAGCGACATCAAAAACTAACGGAGTATCCATAACCAAAGCTTCACAAATGATCTAAATACCTTTTATATGATGAATTTGTGAATTTGTGCTTTGATCAAACTCTTAATACACTTGATTCTTTGCTTATTTTTCTCTAATATCTATTCTCCTTTGGGTCTGTTCTTTGAATGATGTATAAACAAGTTCTTTTGATTAATCTTATACTTTGTTGTGTAAAGAACTGACATTGTTCCCAATAAAATCATCTCTGCACATAATCTATTCGATTAACAATATGGTGATCACAAGATATAGACTGTAAAGCAATATGATCTCAAATGTGTTCCATAACATCTCCACATACTCTCACTAATCTTGCAAGAGCTTACTCCTCATAATCAGGGACTGGATAGATTTCTGATGTTTCCTTCCAATGCTCCCCCTAAGGCCATTTCTGGCCATTTTGGTTGATGTAGAAATGTTAAAATTAGACGAAGGCTCAGTAGCATCTACTGACTCTCCCTGAACCAATACCTCACTTTTTTTATTTTACCTTCCATACCTTACCACTGTTTTCATTTTCTGGTTTTCTAAAATGACTCTTGAATTCATCCATGTATTCTGCAAGACTCTTACCAGTATCACCAATATTATTCTTTATAACCATAAGCGGTGGTCCTCTTATATTATTAGTTCCATTGTACCTACATAAATTTTCTATATGTCCTGGATTGTTACATTTGTAGCATGTAGGAGGTGGTCTGTTATGATTAACATGCAACTTACAATACCTTGCGATGTGCCCAAAGTTATTGCATTTGTAACATGTGATCTTAGCCGCTATTTCTCCCTTAATGTAATCTTTCTTGATTCTAGATTGATCAGGCTTCCTGCATTCTGCTTTCTTGTGTCCATATGCATGACAATTATTGCAATAGCCATCAAAGGATTTGTAAGGAATTTTACTTATGCAGTCTCTCTTCATGTGTTCATTTTTTTTGTATCCAAAGCATCTACCTCTAAAAGGTCTGATATATTCTTTAGGTTTTTCATCATCAGTCTTCGCTTCACATATTTCTTCCTGAGTATTTGAACATTCAGCTTTATTGAAGCCAATTCCAGTCATGTCTCCTTTAGGTTTCTATCTATCTCCCTGCTCATCAATCTTATTACTGTTCATATGAAGTTTTTCAATGTGTTGCTTAGCTTCAACAAGTTATTTTATGATCTGATTATATTTCTCTAATTCCAGATATTTGTTCTTCTACAGATCAAGTTCAGTCTGCATTTGTCCCATCTGAATATTAGTACCTTTTAAGGTTTCTTCAATTTTGTTTCTAGCATCTCTTTCTTATTAAATTTCTTTAGCCATCTGAAGGGAATTAGTTTCATGATCAAGCTTCAAATCACCTTTATCTTGTTTAAGATGTTTTATATGATCTGATGTGTCATTTTCAGAATCCTCTTTTATCTTATCCATAATATCTCGTCTCTTATTTCTAGAAAGTTCTAGCTGTTCTTTTAGTTTCTTAATGAATCCCTTTGCTCTTCTCAATTTGAATTTCAAGTCACCATTTTTGTTAAAATAATAACAAAATAAAGAGAAACAAGAAGTTGTTTAATTCAATGGGCAGGAGAATGAAGATTTACCATGAATAATTCGAATACTAGGAGCATGCACCAAAGATCCAAAATAACAAGGAGACAAGATTTTTGAAGGGGGAAAAGCATGAAAAAACCCCCGTGATATAGAGAATGGGAAAAAATGCCTAAGAATGAGAGAGAGAGAGAGTGAGAGCCAAGCTCATACAATAATATTTGAGAAGAAGAAATTAACCTAAAAATCTCATCAAAGGAGAGAAGGAGAGACATCTCTTTAATAGAGATGTAAGAAAGGAGTTGCATGGTAACTCCCATATCTATGTATGCCACATTTCATAAAGTGTGTGCCACTTGTGTTATTTCCTCTTAAGGAGGAATCTAAAAATAAGAAAATACATAAAATGAATTATCCTCGCAAGAGGACAAAACAGGTGTAGGGATTCCATAGGAATCTCCTACTTACATTGGTACAAGTAAAGATTAAATTCTAACCCCCCCCTTTAATCTTTACTTGGGGTTTTACAAAAATCTGCAACTGGATTATCCGTCTTGTAGTAGAGGAGGAAAACTTGTTTTTCTTCACTTTGTGTTGATATTAGGTGGTGGTGCAATGATAAGTGGTTGGATCGTGAAGTAGGATTCCTTTGATTTTCGTAATGCAAGAGTGTAGGTGTTTGTGGATATAGGCCCAAATCTTGAGATTGTTCGTTGGTACTTGTCCAAGAAGAATCACCTGAATCTACAAAGAAACAAGAACCATGAGGGGATCTCCCATTATTGGGATTTCCTCCTAAAAATGAATTAGTAGAAGCTGAATGTGAATCATCAAAATTAATTGCATCATAATGAGATTTTGTAAACCAAATGGATTCATTACTAGATACATAATAAAGAATAGAAGTAGGACAATCACCATTAATAATATCATCAAGAGGATTAGAGTTTAGAGAAGGAGATTGGTCCTCCATGATAACCATTTGAGTGTCACAAAATTTATAATCCAAATCATAATCCACTTTGGAGCTAATAGGAACATCATCTCTAGTAATACATGAGGGCAAAATGACATTGAGAAACGTATCAATAATTTCATCTTCGTGATCTAAAATATTATCCAAAGCAGAATAAGTATTCATAACATCATCAACCTGCAATATGTTAGCTCGATGATAAAAATAGAAAGTGAGGGGATCATCCCCAAGGCAAGCATCATCACAAGGGTCATCCCAAATAGGAAAGTTATTCAAACGATACATAATGTCATAGGGCGGAGTAGAGGTTTGGTGAGTTTGAAATGTATTCTCCAGGACATGCCAAGCCTGATAAGCCTCAGTACAATCGGCGATAAGGTGATATAAGTCTGGATTTAGTGAGAATCCAATTAGACCAAATGCTTCCTCATCTTTCAACTGCCAGGAATCCTGCTCAGCCTGAGGAGCGGTGGAAGTCGGTTTCAAATTAGGTGAAGACACAATATCCAAAAGGTGTCGAAAGTTTAAAAAATCAGACATGTGCGGCGTCCAAGTAGAATAATTTAAACTTGTAAGTTTAAGATCCAGCATTAGTGTAGACATGATTAATTATTAAAATTAACTAAAATACAAGTTGCAAGATAAAATGATGAATCCAAAAAAATAATTTAACGCAATTAGAAAATATCAGTATGCCAGAAATATAAAATGTACAAATAAATTTGAATTTTTGTTAAAGTGATGAAACAAATTTTAATGACAATTAAATGAAAAATTAACAATAGAAATAAATTTATAATGCCAAAATGAATATGGTATTAAAATTATTTTAAAAGATATTAAAAAGAAAAAAAGTATAACAGTTTAAACTTTTTGTTAAAGGAATTTAAAATTAAATTTAACAAATAAACTTAATTATTAAAGAAGTAAACAAATATGATGGATTGGAGTGATATAAAAAAGAGTAAGTATAGATAACAAAGGAACAAGGGTCAGAATGAGCAACCTAAATGTTAAGATGAAGAAATCGACAATGTTAGTAATAAAAATGTAAATGATATACAAAGGAATGTAATGAATAAAAATCTAATAATAAACCAAGAATCTGATGATAAATTCTGAAAAAAAAGGATAATGAGCAACCTGCAAAAAAAATGTTAAAAAGAATAATGATATGAAATCTAATTTTTTAATGATTGATAAACAAATTTGAGTAAAAGAGCTAAGAACAGGAATCTGATAAGTAACCTGCAAAATGATATAAAATGAGTTGCAACTTTAATGAAAATGCAAAAAATCAGGAACGAGATTAAATATAAAAAAACAACTATAATAAAAAGGATATAATTATCTTGAGTAATATGATGACCTGCAAGAAGGAATTAATTAGCCTGCAAAAAAACTGTTAGGATAAAGATAGTATGAGCAAGGAATAACTCTTGCAAAAAACAAAAAACACAGAAGACAAGGAATAAAAGCAGAGTAAGAAGACAATAAAAACGCTGACATAGAACGCAGGAACACAAAATGATGACTTTCAGTCTTGCCAGAAACTTGTCACCAGCCCGAGGCTTCTTCAAAACTGTAATTATCCCGTGTGCACAATTCTCTGTCTTCAGCTATCTGGCATGTATTGCATAGGCTTTCACCCTAATATTGCAAATAATGTTGAAATATTTTTGTCACAAAATAACCCTTTGGTGGAGAGTGCGGAAAATCAGAAGTTAAGACAAGTTTCATGCGGAAAACACCATTTTCATATGGAGTGCCCGCTAGTCCTTCTATTTCTGCAAATATACTTGAGAAACATGAATCATTAACAATTACTTTAATGCCTGCTGGTGGCGCTTCATCAAGAATAAAAGAAGCAGGGCTAAGAAACACAAAAGACAGACAGAGAGGAAAGATATAAAATAAAATTAATAGATTGAAATGCCAAAAAAAAGCTGCACAAGAGAACAGAATGGGTGGCACAAGAATGGGAGAAGACAGATTAGAGAATCCACCAGGTTTGATAGGTGGAAATGATAAAAGAGACAAAATCCGTCAAAAGAATGAAAAGAAGCATCAGCGTCAGAAAGAGAAACGAGCACAAGAACTAAGAGATCGATGCACAGGCTATCTAATGTCTAGGAAATTGGAAGCACTTTCTCAGCAGCTTGTAGCAATGGGATTCTCATCAGAGCGGGCCACAATGGCTCTAATTTTGAACAAAGGCCGAGTCGAGGATTCAATGAATTTGCTTCTTGAAGGAGGAGAAGGTGAAATCAAAGAAAGTACACCTGGAAATCTAAAGATAGATATATCGGAAGAACTTGCTCATTTTGCAGGCATGGAAATAAGATTTAGATGAGCAAGAGCTGATTTTCTGTGTTCAAACTATGTTTTGATGCGGCACGGAAGTTTCATTTGAAAATTGAACGACAGCAAGGTCATGGATTAATGAGGAGAGAGAGCAGCAAGAGAGGGGAGGAAGGTGAGACAACAACCAAGAAGGCTGCAAAGAAGAGAAAACAACAGGCTGCGTGAGAAATGGACAAGGTGCTACACAGAAAGATATGACAGCAAGGAAGATTAATAAAGTTGAGCAAGTTAAAAAAAAATAGTATTAGGAAGCATAAGGAAGAGCTGCACTAATAGAATATAGGAAGGAGAGATGCGCAAGTGCAGAACTCAAGAAGGCACAACTTCTGCGTAAGGATAAAGATTGCTCACAGACAGATCTTTAAAGAAATACAAGCTGTCTATGAGATGTTTTAATAGAGACTATAT
>MU227176.1:621375-635622 GCA_018584345.1 Thuja plicata
TTTTTGTCTTTTAAAACAAAGACAAAACTCGGCCGAGTTATACTCGGCCGAGTTCCTCTCGGCCGAGTTATACTCGGCCGAGTTCCTCTCGGCCGAGAGTGGGCTGCCACGCAGGCGCCACTCAGTGCCGCGTGGCAGCCACTATGACTCGGTCGAGAGATACTCGGCCGAGTATAACTCGGCCGAGTATGGCAATAATCTCACCCCCGAAATGTCCCCAGGGGTGACAGATTATTGTGCATTCACCCCAGTACCACATGGATAAAAGAGCATAAGAGACTAATCAAGAGATAATCTATATCATAAATACCATAAAGAGAGTAATGTATTATACAAGGAACAAGTAAATAAAGTAATCTACCTACATCAATAGTGGTTGATCACCACGTCCACTAAATAGGTCAGAGAACATCAAACTCAGTCCTTACAGCATGGACCGGGATCACTGCTCCCCAAACAATGATATCTCTAGATCTACATGAAAAGTAAGCATATGAATCAGTAACATCCTGATGAACTATAACTGATTGAATGTTTGAAGATGTTAAGTTGATGATCACAGTGACATAGAAATTTTATGCAAGACATTAAATTGGTTAATGTATTGTATTGTCATTGATGTCAACTTGATATAATCTGTATGGTCATGGACATATTGCTAAAGAATTTAGAGAACCGATGAATCAAAGGCTATGCTATCAGTAATGCATATAAGTCAAGTATTTACAAAGTGACTATATACACCGACGAAGTGCACACTAAAAAATAGAGTAAGAGAGAAAAGTCATAGTCTTACCCGATGAGAAAATGCACAACATTACTGATGAGAAAAGTCACAGTGTTTCCTGATGAGAAAAGCACAGTGCAATCCGATGCACAAAATTACAGTGTTTCCCGATGGACGGAGATCTCGAAGACAACTAAAGTTACACCAAAAGAATAGTTAGTTATCACCGATGACTAACTGAAGTATTGACCGACAGAACAAAGAGTTCAGAAAGACAAAATGCTTAGCTATCAAGAGCTAAAAATAGACTTAATTGATACTTATCATTGTTTTAATCGACAAGATAAAGCTGAAGATAATTAAAGGATTTAAAGCTGCTTTGTCCAGTTGGCAAGAAGATCTATATGAGATAAAACTGGAGTTTTTCTTTAAATCTAATTGGTGAGAATTGTGGATCACGCCAAGATCAAGAAATCCAAGAAATGGTGAAATCATGTCTATATAAGAGACAAGCTTATTCATTATGAATAAGGGGAGTGAAAAGAGAATAGATGCTGAAGAGATTCTGAAGGAAAAGAAAGTCTTCATTTAGACCTGATCAATCAATTTGAGGGAAGAGCTAAATTCTACAGAAACCGACAAATAGTGATACAACATCATAGATAAGAACAGTGTGGAGAAAAGGTATTGAATTGATAATATTGATCAGAAAGGTAATGCACTTATAATAGATCTAAAAATTTGCAATTCAAGTTGTATATGTGAACAGATCAATTTATTTATTCAGCTTAACCATTGAGGCATCAAGTCTCTTAACCGAGCAGGACTTAAAAGTCTTTTGTAATTGAGATACATCCCAAGGAGTATCAAAAAGTTTGATCATACAAAGTAGCATTGGATATGCCCGATACCTATTGACAGGCCAAGTGAGTGTTTGATCAAGCATGGTAGCATTAGATGCAAGATACTAAGTGACAAACTATCTATTTAAATCCTCTAACAAGGTCACACCTAATAGTGTGTTTGTAACCTTTAACATGGTTGGCTCTTAACCGAGCTCACTTTAGAAGAGTGAAAATTTGGGGTACCGGTCCCAGTGGTTTTTCCCTTAACAAGGTTTCCACATTAAAAATCCATGTGTTAATGTGTCTCTAAGTCATTACTTTATTGTTTTGCATTTCATTTAAGTAAATCTGGATTGATAGGTATACACTAGTTATTTACTATGTTTCGGTAAATAGAAAGACTGCTTATTGGTAAACATACAGAAGAAGGTTTTACAAAGCATTCCGAAAAGTAGTAATTTGATATAAGTATTTCAAGGCATTCATCTTATAGGACTGAAGATAACTAGAGGTATAATTTGTGGTACTAAGTTTGAAGGGTTAATTTAAGGATTAATTTTTGAGGCTACTGATTCACCCCCCCTCTCAATTATTACTAACACATCCTGTCGCTCACCAAATTGTCGCAACACCCTATCAATGTTTTGCAAGTCTATCATATGAACGTGCTCAGTGACATGACCAATCAAGAACCTCCTCTGTTGGCAGAAAAGAAGGTGTGCATCCTCACCATCCCAGACATGACAAGATATATATGGTCTCTAGATGAAATAAGGTATCATGTCAAGCTACTACCTCCAATACATAAGATGCCCCATATGGGACTAGACTACAAATCTATCATATATAAAAACAAAAGGTCTACCTTCAGGAAGATCATGAGCACCAACAGGTCTGCAGACAGCTATGTGCTTGCACGCCCAAATCTGAAGCAAGGTCACACCGCATCCAAGTGACTTACCACCTTGGTAAGCCACGTAGAACATATGATAGTATAGATGGGATATCATACAAGTCCCCCAAGCATAAATACTATGGTCTCTCACCATACTCTGGATAACAACTCTTGATCAAACAAAGAATCCATGATGCCTACAGTCAGGACACAAAATCCCACAAATCAAGCTACCTAAGAGTGTAGTCAATCTATCTAATCCCATGCCAAATCTAGACCATGGGATATCATAGGGATCATACATCCCTAACTAATCAACATGAAAACTAGACATCTCAGATAAAGAAACAGTGCTAGGATGATGGGTGAACTCTACTAGCGCACCCTAGATAGGAATATGGAGAATGCAGTAAACATCCTCAAGAGTGACAATGCACTCTCCCATGGGAAGATAAAAGGTACACATATATGAGTGGAACATCTCGAGAAGAGCAGAGATCAGACCCCTATTATTCATGATTTTAGGCATGTAAGTGATCTAGTATAATCCTAAATGCCTAAGAACATCTCTCTCATCCTTAGAGATCTGAAATCGGTATACCAAACCTGGTGGTACGGACTCTCGACATCGCAAAACATTGCTTGTAATCTGAAAAAGATTAGTACATACAATAGTCAATGCCATGATCAACAAAATAAATCAGACATATGCAAAAAGACTAAGTATAAAGAATACCAGAGCAATTGCGAAACACAAACAACAATTGTGGAAAATTTATAACAATTGTGACAACCAAACAATAATTATGAAATACAAGTCACAATTGTGGTAATAAAACATTTGAATGCAAAACACTTATCAATTGTGAAAAGGAATCAACAATTGTAACACACACTCAACAATTGTAGCAAAACCGCCGATGATTGCGACACAATTACAAAAATGTAGAAAATCAATTGAATTTAAAAGCATTAATGACAAGCAATAAATGCACACAGGATAAGAAACTCCCCGCATGGCCTGTGTCTTCTAGACAAATGAAGGTATAGGATTGGTCAGACACGTGTACGACTTTGGGAAGGCCCACCATCACTCAAAACAAGTGAGAAAGGCAAAGAAACTCAGAGGTGAATCTTACCAAAGAATCAGGAGCTCCAAAGTGCAAAGTGAAAAATGAAAGGGCCCACAAGCTATTTTATGCTCCCCGACCCCAGAATCTTTTACAACCAATATCTGGAGCAATTTTGACTATTTTCATGAACTATCAGATTCCATGACAAACATTTTGCAGTTTCAACAAATTGACGCTCATATCATGACTTTTTACTCAAATTTGTTGAGGGGGCATAAATCCACCTGCTATCGCTGGGGCAAGCTGGGGCAAGATCAAAATAGAAGATTCTTTGACACAATGCGACAAGCCACAATGTATCAAAGAGGGGAAAATGTAGACACCCTAAAAGCGACATACTTGCGACCTTACATAAAAACATTAATTTTCACCTATTAATTAATGGTTTTTTAATCATTAATTAATCATATTTTTCTTCTAAAATCTATTCCCCAAATCATTTATTCATTCCCCCATAATTAATTAAATAATTAATTTTATTTAATTAATTAACTTTAATTAATTAATCTTTATTAGTTAATTCAATTCAATTTCCTAAAGTTTAAATTTAAATATTAAAAATTATTAATTAATTCTTCTAATTAAATCAATTTCATTGAATTAATTTAATTTCAGTCAAAAATTCTATTTAAATCAAAATGCAACTCAATTATCTCATGTTTGAATACTTGAATTTCAAAAATAAATTAAATATTCAAATAAATCCTTTCTCTAGTTCAAAAATGGGGACTCTTGATCAGACATCTGGGATTGCATAATTTCCTCCACCTTCTCTTCAGTTCAAAAAGGTAACTCATAATCAAATTTTTAGTTAACTAAACATCCCCTCTTCTCTCCAATTTGAAGAGGTGGATTTTACTGGTTCCTATTCAGTTAACTAAACATCCCCTCTTCTCTCCAAGTTGAACAGGCGGAGTTTACTAATTGCTTCTCCAGTTCCTTTTGATCTCAACCATTCATTCTCCAATTTTTGGGATCGGTCTCATCCATCCAAATCATTTCCATATTCTATATAATAAACCCTTCTCAACCATTTGAAGGATCCAGGATTTCAAGCTCCGTGCACTCTTACTCTGGAGGATTCTTATGAAGCATAAAGATTTGTTGTGATCATATCAATATCATTTTCTCAACACTCCCAAGTCACAGACGCTGTCGATACCAATACTGAGCACCATTCACACAACATTTTAGGAGTAGAGAGAAGCAATAGAAGCTTTAAACATTGTGGTTTGAATTCATTTGTTTTCCTCTATGTTGCTTGTTATTTTATTGTCCATAGATTTGTTCTTAGTAGTTTTGATTTCTTTCCCCATTGCAAATCGGTGCTACTAATCCTCGTTATCGAGTGCGACAAAAGACCAAGCTACACCAGCCTACAACTATGAGAACAACAAATAAAATTTAATGTGATTATTATAATCAAATTTTAATTTTATCACATCATAACCATATACTTACCAAACTTGGCCATTTTAAAAATTGAGCTAACTTATTTCTCCTATGAGATAGAAGGAAGTGTATAGAATAGAGTTTGATATTGTGGATGTTTATAATGAGTTTTTAACTCTTAAAACCTTGATTTTGATTGAAAACTAAAATATAGGTTTCGAAAGCATATACAAACATTTGTGATGATAATAAAGACCTCAATTTAAGCCACTTGTCTAGAGTTTCACCATTAAAATTTTTCCAATAAATGATTCGGAGAATGCAATCATGTAAAGCACAAAGTAGTTTATATGTTTAATAATGAGCACGAGCCAATGCATCAATACAATTTACGTGGCTTAATTAAATACACAAGGATTGGACTCAGATGTCCATACGATTATTAGGAACCTGTCATTTTCCATGTAACCGTTCAATCAAAACAAACAACAGTCAGAGGTCAATGCATCATTAAAACACATGTGGCTAGATCGAATACAGAAGGATTGGAATCAACTTCCCAGATGACTGATGTAAAACATTTTGTATCACTATAAAACTTCAATGTCAAACCAAAAAACTGACTTCCTAATCCCTCCAAAGACTCTAACACCCTTTCACTCCTTCCATTTTCCTTGTTTCTATAACCAAAAACATTATTCTCCCATCAATGATTTTCATTAAAAACTTCAACCACTATAATATAAATTATGGAGTTACTCCTCTTAGACATCACTAAGGCCGAATGAGGCTTTTAGTGTCATGACAACCTCTATGTTTTAAGATGTACACTCCCTCCTAAGTATCCCTAAGAACAAAAGGCTAGTAGACCTATTAGGCCTCTTCTTCTTAGTGGACCCTATTCAATTAATCATGGGAATTTCTAACCTTGTGTTTTTTACTTCTTATGTTATCCACTTATAGACCCCAAACTCTTAGGTCCTGACTCCAAGTTCATCCACACAAATGCTATGAACACCTATTAGGCCTAATAGCTCTATTAGGTCACTTTTACAAATGAATTAATCGGAAGGGGATAGTCTAACAACCACACCACTTGGGACACCAAGGAGGAGATGTAAATAGATAAAATATGAGGTTTCATAGCCTAATTCCACCATTTGTTGAAGTTACACACTCTGGTATTCTTGACTGGACAATCACATGACGATGCCTGTCCCAAACATTCAACTATAGTGCACACCAAAAGTCAGCTCCCACTCTAAGAACACAAAAATATTAAAGTACACTCTCATATCTTGCAAACACCCGAGTCTTAGATTTTCCCATGGTGGATTTGCAAGATATGAGCATATTTTTGTGAAACCCTAGGTATGTTGGGGGTTTCTCGCCTGTGACCACAAAATTTAATGTAAGTTTCATTTCCTTCACCAATTAACTCCAAAAAAATGAAAATAAAGGTTAATACACATCTCTTATATTCCCAACAAGAATTTCTCAAATAATATTTCGCACAGAACCGTACAAAGCAAAAATACAGAGAAAATGTAGGAAAATAATTGTAAATCTTTATTGTTCAATGCCAAAACTTCATACAATCCACCACCCACACTGAAATTAAAGTTTTTTGGTCTTTTAACATGTTTTGCTATAGTTAATAACTAGATTTGAAGGGTCATGACCATTGGTATTCCAACTTCCACAATTTTGCAACATTTTTTGAAAAGTTGCATTATGCAACTTTGATAGTTTTTGCAATATTTGCAATTTCTACAAAACATTGAAAATCCAATAACATGGGTTTGACCCTTCGACCTAAATCAAACTAAAAAAACATAAGGACTAATAGGAAACATCCTAGGACCCACATGGACCCCTATTTCCCATATGTCCAGTGTGGCTTATAAGTCACCTACCCAGGACATTGGGTTACAAAATGGGGTGTCTTATTACAATTTGAAATTAAACAACTGGAAACCATTTCCTACTCTAAACATTGTGATTTTAGATCTAAAGATCCCCTTTGGACTTCATGTCCTTCTTGGTAGATTCCCATGCATCATAGTCCCCTATAAGAGAAATCTCGTACACTTGAGATGAGTTGATTCAAAGAACTACCATGTGCTTCTATTTGCTTCTTATCCATCCAAATTGCTTCACTGCCAGGTTTGCCCCTCCATTTGACCAGGTACTTCTTGTATTTTTTTTGTTTCTAGTCTTCTTTACCACTTTAGTGTTTAAGATCCTCTCCAAGGTGGGTGACTCATGTTTGGGAAGGCTCTCATCTGCAACTTTTTCCATGTCCAATGTGTCTTAATCTGCATTCAAAGCCCCTTTATATGGAGTTAAGTCACATACATTGAAGATTGGTGACAAACCAAAACTATCAAGCAGTTTAACTTCATATGCATTTTGACCACATTTCTTCAAGATAGGACAAGGACCTATCTTATTTTTCATTGGCTTTGTGTACTTCCCTTTAGGCAATCTTTCTTTCTTCAGGTACACCCACACAAGGTCTCCACATTCAAACTGCAGGTCCCTCCTTTTCTGATCTGCATGCTTCTTATACTTATCACTATAATTTTGTAGGTTCTCTTTGAATTGTTCACATTCTTGTTCACATTATTCTCTGGTTGCTTCTGAATATGCTTCCCCTTTTGCACAATAGGACCAGTAGAAGGTAGTTTTCTTAGTTCCATAACCCCTCTAGGATTCAATCCATACACAATTTGGAGAGGAGATTTTTGAGTGCTCCTATTTACAGTGTCATTATAAGAGAAATATGCTTGGGATAGGATGAACTCCCACTTTTCTCCATGCTCCCTTGTTAGGCATCTACGAAGGTTTCCAAGGGTCCTATTGACCACTTTAGTTTGTCCATCTATTTGGGGGATGGTATGTAGATGAAAAAGACAAATTTGTTCCTAACTTCTTGCAGAGAGTCCTCCAAAAATGACCGATGAATTTTACATCTCTATTAGATACTATGTTTAAGGGAAACCCATGGATTCTTACCACTTCCTTGAAGAATATACCTGCAACATATGACACATCATTTGTTGACTTGTATAGAAAATAGTGAGCCATCTTGCTGAATCTATCCACCACTACATATATCATACCCTTTTTGAGTTCTTGGTAGCCCCATGACAAAGTCCATGCTAATTCACTTCCGTGAACTAGTTGGAATTGGGAGTGGTTGGTACAAGCCTACATTTGTAGACTTTCCTTTTGCTTTCTGGCATACAACACATGTTTCCACATATCTCCTTACATCAACATGCATCCTAGGCCAATAATAGTGTCTTCTAACCAACTCAATGATTTTTTCCAACCCAAAATGTCCTTCCATGGCTCCATTATGTCTTTCCTTGATGATGTTCATCCTCATTGAACACCTTGGTACACATAGTTGCCCCCCTTTGAAGACTAGCCCTTCTTGCAACAAAAGGTTAGAAAACTCCACATTGTATCTATCATAAAGGTTAGAACAAGACTTATACACCTCACCAAAGTCTTCATCATTTTCATACATATTCTTGAGAGCATATATACCCACACTTTCCAACTGTATTTGAGACGAAGTAAGGAATCTTCTTCTCAATGTATCTGCAACCTTATTTGATACCCCTTTTTTGTGTTTCAATGAAAATGTGAATGCTTGTAGGGTCTCTACCCACTTCATGTGTCTATGATTCAACTTTTCTTGGCTATTAATGAAGCTTAGGGCTTTGTTATCAGTGAACACCACAAAATACATAGGGATTAGATAATGCCTCCATTTTTTCAGTGTCTAAACTAGTGCTTATATTTCAAGATCATAGGATGAGTACTTTTGTTTAGCCTCATTCAATTTATCACTAAAGAAGGCTACCAGTCTTCCCTCTTGGCTCAATACAGCCACTACGACCACATGAATAGCATCAAACTCTCTTTGGATTTTTCTTTTGAAATCTGGTAGGGCTAGGACTGGTTGTTTTACTACCTTCTTCTTAAGGACTTTAAAAGACTCACCTTCTTCTTGTATCCACATGAAATTGCATTTTTGTCCCCCCCTTGATAATATTTAACATAGGTGCACAAATTTGACTAAATCCTGTTATGAATTTCCTATAGAAGGTTGCAAGACCATGACATATTCTAACATCATTCAAACTTCTAGGTTTGGTCCAGGTTAAGATATCTTTTACCTTGTCGTGATCCATCTTGAGTTCACCTTGTGAGATAAGAAACCCTAGGTAAGTGATCTCCTCTTGCATGAAAAAATATTTATCAAAATTAATCATCAAATTCTCATTATGTAACCTCCTCAAAACCATCTCTAGGTGCTGTAGGTGTTCTTCTTTTGTCTTGGTAAATATCAGTATATCATCTAGATACATAATGAAAAACTTCCCAATGAAATCACATAGAACCTCGTTCATTAACCTCATAAATGTACTTGGTGCATTTGAAAAGACAAAGATAATAAATTTACACTCATATAAGCCCTCATTAGTCTTAAAGATATCCTTCCATTCATCACCATGCCTTATTCTAATATGATGGTACTCACTTTTAAGATCAATCTTTGAAAAATATTTAGCATCCCCAAACAATCCAAAAGATCTTCTATTCTAGGGATTGGGAACCTATACCTGATTACAATTTTGTTTATTGCCCTTGAATCTATATCTAGCCTCCAAGTACCCTCCTGATTTGGTGCAAGGAATTCTAGTACTGCACATGGACTAAGACTCTTTCTAATCAATCCTGAATCAAGCAATTATGCAATCTGTCTAGACATCTCCTCATTTTGTTCTGGGGTAAGTTTATATGAAGCTTTATTAGGTAATGTTTCTCTTGGGATCAAATCAATGTACGACTTATGTCTCTAATAGGAGGAATTGATTTGGGCATGCCTTGATAAATGACCCCTTTGTATTTGTCTTGAAGCTCTTGGACTTCATATGATACTAACCTTTCTCTATTCTACCTTTCATTTACACCTTCATTTGCAACTTATATCTTGGGAACAAGGATCAATGCAAAACATAACCCTCTTTCTTCTTTCACCTCTTTTAGGAACTCTTTGCTCTCCATTAGGATCACCTTAGCCTCCTTGTGGTTGAGTTATTCTTCATCTTCAATGAAAGGAATCAAATCAATGGTCTTCCCATATTTGACTATGGTGTATGTATTTCTAACCCCATCATGGTGAGCTTGAAAGTGATACTTCCAAGGCCTCCCAAATAATAGATGACAAGCATCCATTTTTGCAATATCAAGAAAAAGTTTTTCCTTGTAGGTTCCAATTTGGAACTCTACCCAAGCTTACTCTTCCACAATTTCTTGTTTTCCTTGTGTTAACCAAGATACCTTATAAGGGTATGGGTGAGGGGTCCTCTTCAACCTTATTTTCTCCACCATCTCCATGGATACAAAATTCTCTATAGAGTCGGAGTCTATCAACACCTTAAAGAATTTTCCACCTGATTTGCATGTGGTCCTTAAAATGGACTTTCTTTGAGGGCATTCCTTAGTCATGGGGCTCTTCAACAAAGTCATTATCATCATTAGGTTCTCTCCTCTTTCAGGGTACCCATAGGAATTTGGAGCATTCACACTCCTATATGTAGCCACACTCTGGCAGTTAGAGTTGTCTAGAACCATGGTGTTTATCCTTTCCCCAAAAGTGCTTGCAATTACTTTTTGTGGACACCTACTAGATATGTTCCCCTCCTGATTTTAGTTATAGCATCTTATAGTGCCTCTTCCTTGAAATCTCCCTCTAGATGGTAATCTTCTTCCTCTAAAGCTGCCTCTCTGGTTATTGCCTTTGTTTCTAGTATTCTCTTGGTTAGAATCCCCTTGAAATCCAAAACCATTCCCTCTACCTCTAAAAAGACTCCTTCCTCCTCTTTAGTTTCTTCCTCTACCCCTATTGTTTTGGCCTTGTCTCCTTAAATTATTCTCCACTTTCATGGCCAATTGATAACATTTATTTACTATCTCACAAGTAAGAAGGTTTAATTCTTCTTGGATGGTGTACTTTAGCCCATTCATGTACATTTCCACCCTCTCTTCTTCACTCTCTTTGGTTTTTCTCTTCACACATAACGTCATGAATTATTCTGTATAAGAACTTACATCTAAGTCCCTTTTCTTGAGATTCTTCCTCTTCATTTGTAACTGGGCTTCATATTGCTCAGGGATATATGCCTCTTTAATCAATGTTGTCATCCTATTCCATGTAGACACTAGATTCTTTCCTTCCTTCACCCTTACATCTTGGATGAAGTTCCACCAAGTCAATGCAACCCCTTTCATTTTTGACTTGGCCATCTTAACCCTCTGGTGTTCTGGGATGTCTTCACACTAAAATTTTTCTTATTAAGGGAGTCTATCCAATCCATGATTGAATCAGGTTCCATCTTACCTGTAAACACTGGCAGTTCCATCTTCACATCTAAATTCCTTCTCTCCATGGACTCTAGGGCACTGAAAGGGTCTCTGGTTTGCATGAACGTGCAACTCTTCCTACTCTAGGATCTCCTCTTCATCCCATTCCTCATCTTTGTCAGAGTCTCCATCCATCTTCTCCATCTTTCTCTTCAAACTTTTGATCTCTTCTCTCATGGCTCTATTCTCAACCATCACTACTCTACTCTTTACCATATGTTCCCTGACCAACTTGGACAGCTCCACATTGGTCATCCTTGTAGGGATCTCTTCTCCCTCTCCTTCTTCCATCTCTTCTTAAATCCTTTTCCCAAAAAGATTCTCCTAGGCTCTGATACCAATCTGATGTAGAGCCTTTGGTATCACTATAGAACTTCAATGTCAAACAAAAACCCTGACTTCCTAATCCCTCCAAAGACTCTAACACCCTTTCACCCCTCCTTCAATTTTCCTTATTTCTAGAACCATGGACATTATTCTCCCATAAATTATTTGCATTAAACAATTTAGCCACTATACAAACAATTATGGAGTTACTCCTCTTAGATATCACTAAGGCCAAATGAGGCTTTTAGTGTCATGACAACCTGTAAGTTTCAAGATCTACAATCCCTCCTAAGTATCCCCAAGAAAAAAGGCTAGTATCCACATTAGGCCTCTTCTTCTGAGTAGAACCCTTCAATTATTCATAGGAATTCACCACCTTTTATTTTTCACTTCTTATGTCATCCCCTTACATACCCGAAACTCTTAGGTCTCGACTCCAAGTTCATCCACACAAATGCTATGAACACCTATTAGGCTTAATAGCCCTATTAGGTCACTTTTACAAACAAAGTACTCTAAAAGAGGATATTATGACAAATAAACCACTTGGGAAACCAAGGAGGACATATAAATAGATCAAATACGAGGTTTCATAGATTTATTTCACCATTTGTTGAAGTTACACACTCCAGTATTCTTGACTGGACAGTCACATGACAATGCCTATCCCAAACACTTAACTACAGTGTACAAAAACATTCATCTCCCACTATAAGACAAAAAAAACATTAAAGTACACTCTCATATCTTGCAAACACTTGATTTTTAGATTTTTCCCATGATGGATTTGCAGGATATGAGCAGATTTCTGTGAAACCCTAGGTATGTTGGGGGTTTCTCGCCTGTGACCACAAAATTTGATGTAAATTTTGTTTCCCTTCACCAATTGAATCCAAAATAAATTAAAACTAAGGTTAATACATGTATCTAACTTCCCCAATAGTAATTTCTCCAATAGGATTCCGTACATAACCATACAAAGCAAAAATATAGAGAAATTACAGGAAAATCTTTATTGTTTAATGCCAAAACTTCATAAAATACACCAACCACCCTATAATTTGAGTTTTTTGGTCTTTTAACATGTTTCCAAATGCTTCATAACTATTTTTGAAGGGTCATGATGATTGGTCTTCCAGCTTCCACAATTTTGCAACATTTTTGAAAAGTTGCATTATGCAACTTTGACAGTTTAGAACATTGAAAATCCAATAACATGGGTTTGACCCTTCGACCCAAATCAAAATTAAAAAACCTAAGGAATAATAGGAAACATCCTAGGACCCACATGGACTCCTAGTGCCCATATGTCTAGTGTGGCTTATAAGTCACCTACCCAGGACATTGGGTTACAAAATGGGGTATCTTATGACAATTTGAAATCAAACAACTGGAAACCATTTCCTACTCTAAACATTGTGATTTTGGATCTAAAGATCCCCTTTGGCCTCCATTTCCTTCTTGGTAGATTCCCCTACATCAATGACTATTGAAAACCTTCATATTCTATAGTAACCATACTACCAACAGATCGGTATGTAATTATAACAATTGTAACATAAAAAATTGATGATGATGGTAATGATTGATTGATGAAGTGTTGTATATTATGTTACCAAAATTTAAAGGAGAAAATTGTGGTTTAAGAGGGTTTGAATTGTTAATTGTTATTTATGTTGATTGTATATTGCAATGGTGATTGTGATTAAGGGAAGATAAGATGCTCCTTTCTTTCACCCTCAAATACACAAATAGGAGATCCGATTTTGATTAACCCCAAAGGGTTAATACACAAATGAATCCAATATTTGGAAAGAGACCAAGAAAGGGGATCTTAAATTCTGTAAATTGATTGATTAATATGATTAATGACATTAATTGAAAAGAATAGGAGAAAGTACCAACCTTCCAAAGTGGTAGATCAAAGATTGCTATTTTCTGAGATCTGTAGACTATTTCTGGAGATGCTGACAGTTGATACCAAACTGGAACAGAGAGACGGACAAAACACAGAAATATTTTTCCATTCTGATGTCGTCTTATGAAAAAGGTCGACCCTATACCACTTTTGCCAACTCAATCTACTCAACTCCGAAAGTGTCCCTGTTCACACAGTCTGAAAGAAATCTAAAAAGGGTATCCAGATCTAGCCTCAGATTTACAGTCCTGAACCTGTACCTACAAGAAAAATGTTTGTTTGTTGGGGGAAAGGGGTTTGCCTTGGTCAAACCCCGGTTTTGGAATTAACCTTATAATATAACTGAAATTGTAGAGATAAACAAAGTAAACACATAAATTCACCTTGCTTGTTATGTCCTTGTGGCAGATTTGAATCTGTGGATCCACAAGTATGCTTCAAAACATGGAATGTAGAATGGAAGGATGTCTTCAATCTCTTGCTTTTAGATCTCCAACACCAAGTCTTGAATGGATTCTTGAACTTGACAAGGGCTTTAGAAGAAGATGGATGGAGAGATCACCAAA
>MU227176.1:674569-685346 GCA_018584345.1 Thuja plicata
TAAAATCCTTGTGTTATATGTGTATGGTTCATTACTTTATTGTTTTACATTCTACATATGCATTTATGGATTGACTGGTATACTCTGCATATTTACTGAGTATCGGTAAATACAGTTTATTGCTTATTGGTTATCAAGGAGAATAAGGACAGACAAGGTAAACTGACAGACAGTTATTTGTTTCAAGTATTTCAAAGGCATACATCTTGTAGGGACTTAATAATTGGAGAAGTACTAATTGGTGAATTAAAGTTTAAATTGGATAAATTTTTTAGGCCACTGATTTATACACACATGTACACATATACACATACATGTGTGTATATATACATATATACACATACATGTGTGTATAAATACACATACACACATGTGTGTGTATACACACACATGTATATACACACATGTGTGTATATATACATATGTGTGTATATATACACACATGTGTGTATATACATAGATGTGTGTATATATACACATATGTATATATGTATATATATACACAAATGTGTGTATATGTGTGTATGTGTGTATACACACATGTGTGTATGTATGTATATATACATACATGTATATATACATGTGTGTGTATGTGTATATATATGTATATATACACACATGTATGTGTGTATATATACACGCATATACACACCGTATTAAAAAAATTAAGAAATAAACAATTAAAATTCCTTATGCATCTTCTCAGTTATCTGCTAGGTGAACCAAACGGTCCAAACTATAATCTGGAAATGAAAAACTGAAATATCAAATCCACGATTTGACTATTTCCAGCATTTGATCAAATCCGACATTTCCTAATTCCCGCAACCAAACGGTAAGCATTTCAAAGCAGGAATATGCTGAAAGATAAATTTCTAATACAAGATTGAATATTAACTTTTGTTTTGAATTAAAATCAAAACAAGGTAAAAATACATTAACTATTTTAGCACTTAGAGAAAATTTGGGATCAATTTTAGTTGTGTGAGCCCAAAGAGGACCATATTTCTGCTTGCAATTTGGTGTGGAGCCCTAGTCACCATTGATTTCCACCCATATTTCATGAGCCCCCAAGAGGCCTTAATTTTTGCCTAGCACTTGAGAGAGCCCCAACAACCTCAAAATTTCACCAAGTGGTGATCTTACGCTTAAAATCAAGTAGATTTACACCTTGCATTGACCAAACAAGCCCAAAACCTTCTTAATTCCCCCCAAGAGTAAACTTGCCCAAGGACCCTCAAATTTCCGATCTGGTTTTAAAATTGCCTAAGACCATGCCAATATCCGCCATGTTTGATTGAGCCCCAAGAGGTCCTTATTTCTGCCTTGTGTTAAAGTGTCCCAAGGAGAGGGTAAATCCCGCCCAACTTTAGTGTGAGCCTAAGAAGGATGCAATTTATGCAATAGAAAATTCTGCTCCAACACTTGTTTTATGAGCCCAAAGACTGAGATTTCCACAAGGCAACATATGGAGCCCAGTCACTACAAATTCCGCCCAAGTGCAAGCTCAATTCCACCCAAAGTTACGGGCAAGCCTAAGTAAGTCTTCAATTCTGCTCGACATGTGGGGAAATCCCAACAAACCATTGAATTATTCCTAAGAGATTGACGTGAGCCCAACTGGACCCTCATTTCTGCCGAGTAGGTGGGGCTCAAGCCCAAGAGAACACTAAATTTCGCTAGTATTTTGGGGCTAAAAAATTACAATAGAATGGATGATTGATAAATGGAAAATAACAATGAAAAGTGGCCACTCGGAATGAATTAAATTAAATCAAATTTATTAAATGAAAAATCTCCACTATTAAATGAAATAACCACTATTAAATGAAAGTCTATTGATTGGAGTTGGCCAACAACTTGTTGGATCAATTTTGATTTAAAAATGAAATCCTTTGATCTTCCATTGGGTCGATTCTATGGCTATGGAAGAAAGTGAAATTTCAAAGATATGTTGGGAGCCTATATAAGAAGCGATAAGATGTAGCATTTCAACATCAATCAAACACACATTTCGATCCATAAGTAGAGCATATCGTTAACAACTTTAATCAGGATAATACAGATATGTAGAAAATCCGCAAGAACAATAAGATTTCAACCACAAGAAGATCGTTAATAGCAATTAGTACTCTAATATCAAAAGAGGAAGTAAAATAAATGAAAAACATGAACAAACAATAATATGAAATCATTTTCAAAACAAATGAACATGCAAACCATCCTCTTTTGTTTTTCTCCTTGTCTATGCAATGTAGGCTTTCATAAATGAATCCTCGATGTGCCAACATAAGAATTCAAAGAAATTTTGGTTGACAAACTAAAAGATTTTACTCTTTATTTATAAGATTTTTAGGGTTTTCAATCAATATTCCATGATTGGTGGGTTGATTGCCTGTGATTGAAGAGTTAAATTTAGAGTGAGTGGGAGTTGAACTCAATTGAGGTGGAGTAGAAGACCAAATATATTAAATAGATAACTATTTGATTTATCAGTTAGGAGAGAGTTATGGAGTTAATTGAAACTCATAATTAAAAAGATAAATATAATTAAATAAGTGAAATAGTTTATTTATTTGCATATGTGGGGATATATATAAATAAATAATTACTTATTTATTTATGAGAGGAACAATTAGTTTAATTGAATAAATATTATTTATTTAATTATGAGAGAGAAATTGATTTAATTATTACATAAATGTAATAAAAATAAGAAGAATCATTTAATTAAATGATATAATTATTTAATTAAATATAATGACATAGGAAATAATTAAAAAATATTAATTATTTAATTACTTTATAGATGAATAATTGATGAAATATTTGATTAGATGTTTAATAATGAAGTAATTAATTAAAATAACTTAATTACGAATTTAGGGAGAAATGATAAAATTAAATTTAGAATATAGTAGGACACAATTTAATTAAATAATAAATATTATTTAATAAATTAAGAGGAATGTTAGTAAAGTCGTTGTGTTAGAGCAACTAGTCATTTTTAATTGTATATTTTGCCCGTATTTGATACAATGCATTTTAGGTGTTGTTTCAAAAAATAATTGATAAAAATTATGCCCCAGCAAGAATAAAGTGACAATGAGGTAAATGATGCCCCCCTCCTATGAGATGCGATGAATCATGATATGCTTTTTATGGCATGTCTATGTGATGGATGTATGCATTTCCTATACGATGTGATGCTATGGTGATGTTATGCACTTATTTTTTCATATGCACTTTATATGATGCAACTATGTGATCGATGCAAATATGACAGATTATGCTAAATAGGTCTAATGTTTTATATGCTTTTATATGACGGACGGATGCATTATGATACATAATATATATATGATTTATGATGTATGCAAACTAACATGCTTATGGATGCAGTATTTTTGTTGTATCATGATACTTTATCTTAAAGCTTTTTTTAGGATTGACGGAGAGAATTGTTAGTAGTGATAGATAGGAAATGGGAGATAATGAGAGAAAATGAGAGTGAATCTTGATTGATACCTGAATTTATTTTTAAACATCTTTGAATTCTAACTTATTTGAGCATTTTATTTCATCATTGAGCCACTTTTATTATAGAAAAACTTGAATATCATCATATCTAGATATAAATGATCTATGCATGATTATCCTTTTGCATTTTAACAAACACTTTGAATAGGCAAGGAATGTGGGCCGGTCCATTGAGGTCGGGAATTAAGAGTCAAGGTATGTGCAATGTATCACAACCGATTTATATATTGCAACATGTTTTGCAATTAGATATCACATGTGGTTGTGAAGGCTCTTACCACAAACACCCAAAACACTCTTTTAAGACTTGACAACCAACATCCTATAGAAAATACACAAAAAGATAAGTCATGAACCATCACGACATCTCTAATTGCTTATAGAATCATGGAGATGCATAAGAAAATGACTTGTGAAGATCAAGACATAATAAGACCAACTAGACTCAACAAGTAAGCAACCATACTGATTATGTGTCTGTGTTTTTGTAGTGGTTGGACATTGAATTTTGACATTTTACTGATGCTATTTGATGAAGTTTAAGGTACCCCGCGTGTAAGACTGCTCCATCTGGTTTGAGTGTTCCCTTTCCTTGTCGAAGATAACATGACTATTTTGACAAAAGACTTTGATACGAGACTCTGTAAATAGATAAGACAATGTGATCAATTCAAATGAGGACTTGCTGATAAGTTTGACTATTTTGACTTAGTTTTGGTAAAGTTTAGACTTGTTGTATGATGTCATTCAATGCCTGATTTAAAATGTGAAAGAATAGGATTGATATACAAAGAAGATTTATTGTAAAATTTTCTCCATTTTTGATTTTTTTTGTCTGTCTTTTATAGTTTTTTTTTCAGGACTTTTTGCAAATGTTTTTGTTATATTCTTAGGATAGTTTTTGATGCTTTTTGAAATTTTTGAAGGACTCTTTTAAATTTTTAGATTTTTATAGGACTTTTATTTCAATATTTTTGGTATTTTTTTCAGAAATTTTTGCAGTATTTTTGGTAATTTTTCAGTGCTTGATGGATCATGACATTGGGCTTCCCCCAGTTAGGACAAAATGGGTAATTTATTATGGGATGACCATGGTGGAATGACTTTGTACTGAAAATGAGGTGGTAGGGAAAATACTATTGATAAATCTCAAGTCATGATGGGATTTATTGTGGAATATAAGGTGAAATGACAAGTGAAACCAGGTTGGAGTTATGATAGATGGTAGAGAAATGGTCTCTACACATGGTGCCAAATTGTCTGGTTTTCACTATGGTACTTTCCCAAGGTTCCACCAAAGTGGTTTTCACCATAGGACAAATTTATTTCTCTTGTATTTGTATTTGTGTGTCATCGAAGACGCCTGATTGCTAGATTTTCTTCAAGCTAACCTTTTTTTTTCTTTTTCTTTTTGACATAGGTCTACCTTGATAGTTATGAATAGTACTTGCACAGATGCAAGTTGTTGATGAGGTTTGATAGAGGTTGGCCCTCTGATGCATATATCTGATATGTTCTTGTATCGTCTTAAAATGGAAGCACTTCCATTTTGATAGGCTTAGCACCCTCATTTAGTATGTTTGCATATTAGAATTGCATTTGTGCTTGATTATACATGTGTAGATGAAATTAGGGTTAGGATCTTGTGGATCCTCCTAGATTTATCTCTCCATGAATTTTCTCTCTAGGTAGGACCTATGTATTGGTCCTCCTGGGCCTTATCCCACTCTCTCTCTGGGCATCTAGGCCTTCTTAATATTCTGGCACATTCCCCTACCTTTCTAGGTCCTCGACTGACCTGGAAAACTCTCTGCAACTTTCTGGTGACCTACCTGAAAACTCAGGTCAGGGTCGAGGTTGACCCTGACCTAGGTCAAGGTTGAGGTTGACCTTGACCTAGGTCAAGGATGAGGTCGACATAGACCTCTATCAGGTATTGGTCCCCGCTTTCAAATCTGGGGCTTACCGGGGTTCGAAACTTAAAAATAGGTCCCCGGGTTCGGATGCGAAAGTGTTTTCTCCGATATTTGAATTAATATGTTTTCTCCTTAGTTGGAAAATGTGATTGGACCATGATTCAAGGTGAAATTTGAATTTGGATCTCTTGCATTGCCCTAGGAGGCCTATGTTAAGATCTCTCTATAAACACTCTCTTTTGCCTTCATTTGATCATGAAACAAAATTGGGAGATTACATGATGGAATGATGATGCAAGCAAGAAAGAGGATGATATAGAAGGACAAACTAGGAGGACATATCATCATCTTCAATTAAGCATTTTGAGGACAAACTATGGTGGATTTTCATTGAAGCAAGAAGGCTCTCTCTTTAGATCTACTATTCACAACATTCAAGCATTCAAAGGACATTATCATGGGGTAGCAATTAAAGATTATGAGTTGATGGGAATACTTTAGCCTTGGGGGCTTGGTATGCTTTCTTTGTCACATTCAAATCTATGCATTTCTTTCTCATTTCCATGTTATGTTAGGATTGTTAATCTAGAGGATTAGATCTTGATATTACATGTTTAAAGACTCTTTTCGAAAGAGCAATACACACACACTATACATTCTATATTCGGCTATTTGTGGAGGTGGAGATCACCAAAATGAGGGTTTGACTAAGGCAAAACCCTATATAGCCACCCTAAAATTCTTCTTTCCAGATATTTGCAGGTGCTATTTTCGGGAGCTACAGGTACAGGATGTCAGATCTGAGACCAGATTTGGATACCCTTTTCAACAAACTTTTGGGATCCAAGAATAGATTCTCTGTCGACACTGTGCAGGTCAGGGTTGACATTATTGGGTCAGGGGTGACATTTGTGGGTCAAGGTCGACCTTTTTCATAAGACGACATCGGAACATAAAAGGATTTCTGGGTTTTGTTTGTCTTTGCGTTCTAGTTTGGGATCAACTATCAGATTTTCCAGAAACTCAATACGGACCTCAAAAAAGGAGTTTTTCCAGATCTGTTATGTTATGAGGTAGGTATCTTGTCCATTTATTCCTTACATGCTCTTCAAACTATTTTATCATAATAATTAAGTGTAAGAATACAAGTTTGGCCTTAGGATCTCTCTCTATCACATTATACACATATTGTTTTAGATATCCTTCTTGTGCCAAATTTACCACTTTATAGATCCAAACCCATAGAAAATTGTAATGATGTAAGAACCCAACCAGTTTGGTTCAAAATTTCCTAGTTTTTCTCTTTCCATTTGATTTTTCTAATTTTTCGTTAGTAATAGGTCACCAAATTCAAAAGCTTTCGGTATGAATCTTTTGTTGTAACTTCTCCTGATACATTGCTGATATGCTTGCAAATGTGTTAGTGCCTTTTGTCTCTTTTCATCGAGAAACTCTAGCTCCTGTAGTCAAGATACTCGGTAATCCTCATTTGAAATGATGTGCTATAGTAATACACACAATGATGGGAGCTCAACCTCTATTGGAAAGATATCATCGGTACTGTATACTAGTGTGTATGGAGTGACTCCTATGGGAGTATAAAAACTAGTTTATTATTCCCATAAGGCGGGGTTGAGTTGTAGATGCCAGTCACGATCAACTTAATTGACTATATTTTTCAAGATTTTTATAATGGTTTTATTCTTAGCCTCAATCTATACATTGCCTTGGGGGAAAGTATAGTGAAGAATAGCTATGATGGAAATCGAATTTTTTGCAAAGCTCATCTACTTGTTTATTTTTGAAGGGGGAGCCATGGTCTATAATGATGGTCTGTGGAACACCGTACCAACTTATGATATAGTTCAAAATAAAATTGGAATTTGTTTTCCAGTAGTGTAGGTCATTGGAATTTCTTCAACCCACTTTGTAAAATACTCAGTGGTTGTGATTATATACTTATGACCATCAAAGGATAAGGGATGAATCTTCCCAACTAGATCTAACCCCCATTGTGAAAAGGGCCACAATGATGTTAGTGGCTACAACTCTTGAGAAGGTGCATGAATGGGATTCTCATGTATCTAATGTTGGAAAGTGACAATGCAAGCAATTGTTATTTTGTCATTGATGTCAAACCTTTTTTTGGTGAGACTATTGCTATCTGTTTGAGTACCATATCTATTGTTGATGAAGAAGATTTAACAAGAAGACCAAGTGAATGGTTGAGTTAAGGCAATTCAAAGGGTATTTGATCAGTTGACACTCTGGCAAAGTAATTAGTTGTTTATATTTCAAAGACAGTTTTTCTGGCTGTTCTGTGCCGAGCAAAGTTACTTGTGCCAAGTAAAGTTGCTTATGACGAGTAAAAAGTTGCTCGATGCCGAGCACCATTGAAATTGCCGAGTGAAAACAGTAATGAAGGCCGACTTACAGAAGTTTGATTATTGATGAGATTTGAGATCACTGGCCGACTTAGTTGATTTTATTGGGATATGTAATGTTAATTAAAGATCGATCCATGTCATTTAATGTATGGGTAACCATAATTAATGCATGGTTTCAAGATTTAATTAGAGACTACTTTGGAGAAGTAAATGTAAAGCAAAGATGGAATGATCCATTGGATCTGACCTAACCTAAGATCTACGATCTTGTTTAAGTGGAAAAATATTTATCTAACCTAGACAGAGAGGTATATGATAATATTAAGGGATTATTCATTAAGTGTGTGCAAGTGGGGATGAATGCATGTGTATGCAAAAGGTTTGCATAGTTAATTTACTGTTTAGCATGATCTAGCAGAGAAGGAAAAAAGGAAAAAGCATAGTGTTGCTTGTGTGATTGCTTGATGGATTTCCAAGCAGATCAAAAGGTTGAAATGATAATGCAGGATACCCAGTAAGTTAACATCAGAGCTGTAATTGGATCTAAATTGCAAAGTAAGTTGTATGTACCAGATCACAAACTGCTGATTACTTTCTTACGATTGTATCAGTTAAATCCTTTAACAAGGTTGACTTAACAGTCATTTGTATAAATCCTATAACAAGGTGACATTCAGATTAGAATGTTCTAAGTTCTCTAACAAGGCCACTCCTAACAGGGTGATTAAATCCTTTAACCAGGTCACACCTAGCAGTGTGTTATTGTAACCTTTAATAGGGTTGGCCCCTCATAGGGCATCACTTCAGAAGAGTGAGAACTTAGTAGCATGTTACTGGTGGTTTTTCCCAAATTGGGTTTCCATATTAAATACTTGTATCAACTTGTGTGAATGATTATAGTTTGCTTTACTGTTATGTTACTACAAGCTAATTTCAATTGACAGTAAACTGCATGATTAAAGTGGTTGATATATGCTACTATTGCCGAGTAGATTTGAAGTACATAAATTTTTTATTTGCTACATCTAGACCTGAGGATAACTGATTCACCCCTCCCCTCTCATTTATTCTAAATTCATTATAACAATTGGTATCAGAGCATTGGTCTCTTGAAAATAGTTTGAAGGTACTTAGAGTGAGAAGATCAAGATGTATAAGAAAGAGGTTCCCAAGCTGAATAAAGATAACTTTCTTGCATGGCAGAGCTTGATGAAACTACATTTGGCTGGTATTGGAGATGATGCTAAGCAACTTATTGAACATGCCTATGTACCACCTAGTACTCCTCTCTCAGCTGTACAACTCAGAGAAAAGCATGAACACAATTAAGCAATGTTGGAGATTGCCTCCTCGTTAAGTTACTCAGAGTTTGATGATGTAAAGTACTGTATAAATGCAAAAGAGATGTGGGAAAAACTTGAAACTATCTATGGTGGAGACACAAATGTAATGAGGGCTAAATCAGAAAGTCTAAGAGGTAAGTTTGATGAGATGAAAATGCAAGAAGGTGAAAATGTTATTCAGTACTATGGTAGAATAAAAGAAGTTGTTAATGCCATTAGAGGGGCTAATAGAACTATTGATGAGAACACCATTATGAGAAAGGTACTGAGAAATTTACTTCCTGTATATGCTATTAGAGTTTTTTCAATTCAAGAATTGAGATGTACTCCTAACAACAATCTGAATCTGGAAAATCTGATAGGCAGACTCACTGCATTTGAAATGTCAAATTATGATAACTATAATCCACAATGGATTAATTCTTCTTTTAGATCATAGTTGGTTCTCAATAAATCTAAGAAAGGAAAGAAACATGTGGATAGTGATAATGAAACTTCTGATGATGATCTTGAAGAACTTGAAGCACTCATGGAAAAAGACTATCCAGAGGAAAAGGGAAATATAAAGGTAAACTTCCTATCATTTGTTTTTCATGCAACAAAGTTGGTCATATAGCTTCTAGATGTCCTGACAGAAATGAAAAGGATGAGAGAAGGGACAACAAATACAAGGAATATAAAGACAAAAAGGATTTCAGAGACTTCAAAAAATATAAGGACTACAAAGATAAAGGTAAGAAATATTGTTATATTGCTGAAGAAACTTCTGACAATGACACTGATAATTTTGATGACAATGATATAGAAGTTGTTTATGTTGCAATGAAAGAAGATTCTGATGATGGTGAGAAAACTACACTAATATCTTATATGAGCAAGAATGATTATTGGATCATTGACAGTGGTTGTTACCATCATATGACTGGTGACAAAGATAAGTTTGAAACCCTAAACCAATGTAAAGGAGGATATGTAAAATTTGGTAATGATTCACAATGTCTTATCAAAGGTAATGGATTGATTAACCTGACTGAAAAAATAAGATGTGATGATATGTATTGGGTTGATGATCTAAAATATAATTTTCTGAGTGTCACACAGTTGAACAATTCTAGTTACAAAGTGGAATTCCATCACAGAAAAGCTAAGATCTATGATTCCACTGGAGAATTAGTTGCAAGTGGTGATCAGACAAAAGGTAACTTATTTTATCTAGATTTATCTGAAGAAACATGTTTATTTGCACAATACAATGATGTTTGGTTATGGCATAAAAGGTTGTGTTATGTGAACTTTGATAACTTGGTAAGCATAAGCAAACTAAAAAAGGTCAGAGGGCTACCTAAGTTAAAGAAACCTGAGAATGCTATGTGTAAACAATGTCAACTTGGAAAGACGACTAAGTCTAGTTTCAAGAGTAAAACATATGTAGCAGAGGAAATTTTGGAATTGGTCCATACTGAACTCTGTGGTCCCATTGGAGAAAGAAGCTATTGTGGTGCTAGATACTTTATTCTATTTGTTGATGATTATTCAAGGATGATGACTGTAATGTTTCTCAAAGAAAAATATGATGCATTCCAGTTATTTA
>MU227176.1:689061-721302 GCA_018584345.1 Thuja plicata
AGACTACTTTGGAGAAGTAAATGTAATGCAAAGATGGAATGATCCGTTGGATCTGACCTAACCTAAGATCTACGATCTTGTTTAAGAGGCAAAAGATTTATCTGACCTAGACAGAGAGGTATATGATAATATAAAGGGATTATTCATTAAGTGTGTGCAAGTGTGGATGAATGCATGTGTATGCAAAAGGTTTGCATAGTTAATTTACTGTTTAGCATGATCTAGCAAAGAAGGCAAAAACACAGAAGTAGAGTGTTGCATGTGTGATTGCTTGACAAATTTCCAAGAAGATCAGAAGGTTGAAATGATAATGTAGGCTACCCAGTAAGTTAACATCAGAGCTGTAATTGGATCTGAATTGCAAAGTAAGTTGTATGTACCAGATCACAAACTGCTAATTACTTTCTTACCATTATATCAGTTAAATCCTTTAACAAGGTTGAATTAACAGTCATTTGTATAAATCCTCTAACAAGGTGACATTCAGATTGGAATGTTCTAAGTCCTCTAACAAGGCCACTCCTGACAGGGTGATTAAATCCTTTAACCAGGTCACACTTAGCAGTGTGTTATTGTAACCTTTAACAAGGTTGGCTCCTCACAGGGCATCACTTTAGAAGAGTGAAAACTTAGTAGCATGTTACTAGTGGTTTTTCCCATATTGGGTTTCCACGTTAAATACTTGTCTCAAATTGTGTGAATGATAATAGTTTTCTTTACTATTATGTTACTACAATCTAATTTCAATTGACAGTAAACTGCATGATTAAAGTGGTTGATATATGCTACTATTTCTGAGTAGATCTGAAGTACAAAAAGTTTTTATTTGCTACATCTAGACCTAAGGATAACTGATTCACCCCTCCCCTCTTAGTTATTCTAAATTCATTCTAACATCTAACACTTTCTACACTTCTGTAGATACAAGAAAGCATCTATTTACATTGTAGGCCATTAATACCCAATTCTTAAAATCTTCTTAGCTAAGGTCAAGCCACTAGAATGAGAACCATAAATGCTCTCATGTACTTATAATATCGTTTCTTGTGCTTCTTCTAAGTTGAGACATTTGAGGAGTGTTTCATCTAGACTATGTTGATAAAGTGTATTGGCAATGATAGTGTATTGGGAGGTTTGACTTATCAAGGACTTATTTTTATTTTGGGACAAGTCTAAGGAGATAGTTTGGTTAGTTAAATATGTGTATAAATCTTGGTACCAAGGAGAGTTGGGACCAACAATTTTGTACACAACCTCATACTTGGGCACTTTCAAGGCATGGATCGTGTGTTGTTTGACCATGAATCACAATGTGTCACATATGGTGGGATATTGAGAAAGGATCTAACAACATCCATGGAATCTACCACTTTGTTCTTGATTCTCAAGATTTTCTCAATTAATATCATTTAAAATTTTTTCTTGGTGTCTTCCGTCAAGGTCTTATAGGGAATCAGTTTGTCATCCTTAGTGTCGTAACTGCTGTTGACTTGGTTGATAATCAGTTGATAATCCATGAACACCTGTAGTTGTTGGATCTTCCATTGGACAACAGTTTTGAACCCTATGATTAGTGCTTCATACTTGAGTATATTGTTGATGTAGTAAAAAATCAGCATGTATGATCTCAAAATGAATTCTTCTTGGGGATTGATAAATACTATGTCGATGCCTAATCCTTTTTGTGTGTGAGAGCTCTCAAAGTATAATTTCCACTATTTTTGTTCCTCAAGAGATAATATTCTTTCATCTAGAAACTCTATCAACATCAGATGACTAGAAGGTAAGGGTGCATCTTCCAGTTGATTGACAATAGCTTGTCATTTTATTGATTTTCTATCCATATAATCAATGTCAAACTAATTGAGAATCATGACCCATTTGGTGAGCCACCCTGTTTTTGATTAAGGTAAAAGCAGGTTCTGAAAGGTCCCCAAAACCTTTTACAAAAAGTTACAAATGATAGGCATCATAGGCACATACAAACATAGAACACCTGCAATGAACAAAAGGTAGGACCCAACAAGAAACAAAAGACCTAAAACAAGAAAGAACAAAAACTGCCAAAGATAGGCATAGATACCAGCACAACTTCTCGAACAACTTCCAGCAAAATTTCCAGACCAGCAGAAGAAACATTACATCATTTTCTGATAGGATACCTCAGCCTCCTTCTGCATTTCTTCCATTTTATCGATGGAATAATTTATCTCCAGCATCTCTTTCAGAATCTCAGGGACTTTTCTTTTAAATCCACTTCGAGTTCTTGGACCAGGGCCCGAGCTTCCAGCCTTTTCATCAATAGTAATTATGGTGTTTTCCAGTAGGCTTCTTTCCAGATAAGCGTAAAGTGCTTTCAAATTCTGAATCAGCACTTGTAGCCCTTCATTCCTGTGCTTCAGAATAATCTATATCATGTGCCAATTGTGGCTTATTTTTTCTTTCATCTCTTTTAGCTTTTCTTCCACAATCTCATTAACTTTTGTTGTAAATTCCTCATCTCTGTTGCTGTTTTTATCCTTAATCATCAACTTATTTTCCATTTCCTCAACCTTAGCTTTAAAAGGCTCCATCACCTCCTTCATCTCTGTTAATTGACACTTCATGAAAATCATCTCCTCTTTTAGCCAGTCTTCCATATTAGCCCCATAGTCAACTTTTCTTTTCGGGATTCTATCATCTTTTTCAAACCCAACCGCATCTGGGCCCATTCTCCTTTTTTACTGTTCCTTTTCTCTGCCTTTAAAGTTAGCTGCATCTTATTACCCTCCTCACCATCTTTCTCATTCTTATTTTCCTCTCTTTCATCTCCCTCTTTTCCATCTCCCTCAATTTCATTTTCATCACAATTCTCATCGGCACCCATGCCCTCATCATCATTAGGCATATCCTCCCCTTCCATCTGAGAGTTATCCTTTCTCAGCTGATCCTCATTTCCTTTTTCCATATTCTCCTTTTCATTATCATCATCGCCATTGTCCTGATCCTCTTGATCTTTTCCTTGATTCTATAGGGTTTCATCACCAGTATTCTCTGACTTAGCTTTCTTCTCTATTTTGACCCTTTTTTCAGACTCTATTTTTCACTTTCCGGCTTCACCTGTCTCACACTACCTTTAACCCTCTTAGGGATTAGCTCAATAAGATTTGGAGCATACTCATAAATAAGAAAAATGAGGTCCACGTGGATCACTGGGTTGCTCAACTTCTTTCTGTGCTCCATCACACTATTGTGAAATGAACTCAGGAGATAGAAAGGGAACGAGATTTTTTTACCATGCCTGAAGTGGTTGGCCAGAATGAAATGCAGGTTTTAGATTTTGGAGTATTTTCCATCCAACATGAAATACTTGATCATAACAGTGATAATGTCTGCCTAGTGAGACTTGATTTTTTGAATGTCGACATAATCCCCTGTACCTTCACTGAGAAGGGCTTCTTCATCCTCTATTTTTGGAAAGATCTTGTAAGCCTGCGTTCCAGCCCTCTTGTTGTCCCTATAGAATTTCATGCCCTCACAAGGCAAACCCATTATTTATGAAATAACCCTCATGGAAAGGGTAAAAGATTTCCCCCACATATGCACTTTCCCATCCTTCCAACCCTCTGCAAACTGTTTTTTTATCTTCGTATCTCAGCCATGGAGCTTCTCTAGATACTGAGAAACGCCTCCTTTTCTCAATCTTCTCCAAAATTTCCTCTTCTCTTTCCATTTTGTACAGTCAGTCAGCTCCTCTCTCTTCAGACCTCCTCCCATTTTTCTTGTTTCTTCTTGAAAATGTCGCTCCTTAGCAAATTTGAACACAGATTCTAGGCAGACTCTACTATTATGATTAATCCAGTTCAAATTTGACACCCAAAAAGCGTGCAGTGTCACTAATCTAATTAAACCCATTTCCTTCGAATGACAACACACATTAATTTTAATAATTAAAGATGACCTCATCATTAATTATGATTATTTCTAACTCCTTCGATGTTATTCATCCTATTTTACTTGATAAGACTAGCCATATCCATTTTGAAATCTGCCTCACCTCGCCATGATTGCATGACATCAGAGTACACACCCACATTTGCTAAACCATCCGCTGACATGTTACCTTCTCTGTAGATATGTGTGATATGGTAATCTTCAAAGTTAGATAATAAAGATTTAATTTTTTCAATGATATGGCTTATTGTCCATGATGCTTCATAATTACCTTTGATATAGTTAATAATATTTAGAGAATCTCCCTCCACCCAAAGTTTAGATATTCCCATATCTTTAGCCAAATTAACCACATGAAAAGCATCCATAGCTTTAGCCATGTGGTTTCTTTGAATTTCCAGTGGACCTACCACAGCTCCCAGACAATTTGCAGCCCCATCCCTTATAAGGCCTCCCACTCTAGCAGACCCATGATTCCCTTTCGCCGCCCCATCAAAATTCCCTTTAACCTAGCCATTTGGAGGGGCTTTCCATCTAGTATTTTCCCTCAAATTTTGATTTCTATCTTTTTGCACCTAAACCTTCATAAGGATTTCACTGATACTGAGAAGATTCTTGGAAGGGGAATCACTAGGAAGCTAATTTTTAAAATTTTCCAAGATACTTCTACAAACACCATTAGCCACAATTTGAAAGGGAGAGCTTTTGTCTCTAAAGATTCTATTGTTTCTTTCCTTCCATATTCTCCAAGTGAAGTGAGGAAGAATAAGCTTCCAAAGTTCTTTGGCTTCCTTACCCTTGAGGGGTCAGCTCCATTGTTTGACCATGTCCTAAAAGTTAAAAGGATTGACCCACTCTAGATTGATAATATTGAGCACTAAGTTACAGAATTTGGAGGAGAAGGGATAGTGTATCATTAAGTGATTACTGTTTTCAGCTTCTGAGCAACATAGGATACATCTATTAGGCATGCTAATGCCCCTTTTTCAAAGATTATCCACTGTGAGGATTTTATTCTGAACAAGAAGCCAGAAGAACATGTTAATTTTAGGAATAAGGTTGTTGTTCCATACCTTAAAACTAGGAGAGAAGAGATATTTTTGGTGTTGAAGGGCAGAAGCAGATGAGATGGAGAATTTACCATTCGCCTCTAACCCCCAGATTAAAGAATCTTCTTTGTTAGGTCTAATAAACCAGGGGGAAAGAAACTTATTGACCAAATGTAGAGAATCATCAAAGGAGCTAAGATCAACCCATTTATCATTGATCCAGTAATTAGAAACTTTCTCTCTAACAATATCAATACAATCCACCATCCCAGGCCTCCATTCCTATTTTTCACTTAATGCATCTTCCTTCTGCCAGTTGTCAGTCCAAAAATTTATCTTCCTGCCATTTTCCAGCTTCCATCTAGCCCCTTTCCTAATTAAATCCCTACTTTTTCTAATGTTGTTCCAAATGAAAGAGCCATTTATCTCCAAAGGGTTCCTTAGAGCTTCCTCTAGAGAAGATAAGTCTCTTGGAGATAGTATTCCATTCCTTCTCTTCTTCAAAAATTTGCCAGCATTGTTTTGCAAGCAGTGAATGTTTGTGTTATTGATACTTCTTATTCCAAGCCCTCCCCATTTCTTAGGTTTACAAACCACCTCCCAAGACACAAGGCTTAACCTCCTCTTCTCTTCTGCTCTGGACCAAAGAAACCTTTTCTGAATCTTTTCAATTAAGCCAACAAATTTCTGAGGAATTTTAAAAAGGCTCAGGGCATAAACTGGAAGATTCTAAAGAGTAGATTTTAGAAGTTGGACTTTACCAGCTTGACTAAGGGTAGCACCTTTCCATCCAGCTAACTTATTACGAAAGTGGTCTATTATGCTATTCCAAAAAGCATCATCTAGTTTAAGGCATAGGGGGAGACCTAGATAAATAGAGGGAAGCTTCCCTATCTTACATCCCAAAATAGAAGAAATCTTTCTTTGTCTAACTTAAGGGGTGTTACAAAAAAATAAAGAACTCTTCTCCCAGTTAATAGATTGACCTGAAGCTTTGGTGTAATTATTCAAAACCTTTTTCATATTCCTAGCTTCCAGAACAGAAGCTTCTCCCATCATAATTGTGTCATCCAGAAATTTCTCATGAGAGCATTTTTGTTGAGCTGAAGTAGGTTGGAGACCAGAAATATGACTAGAAGAAACCATTCTTTCTATCGATCTCCCAAGGCTTTCTACCATTATAGAAAACAGGATGGGGGAAATAGGGTCACCTTGTCTGAGCCCTCTAGATGGATGGAAGAAAATGGAGGAACCACCATTGACCAACACCAAGGAAGACACCGTAGTGACCAATTGCATAATCAATCTTATCAAATCATTATTAAATCCAAAGGAACTAAGAATTTTTGACAGGAAAGACCAGTCCACTCTATCATAGGCCTTTGACAGATCCAATTTCATCAAGAATCCCTATTTTTTAGAGGCTTGAAGGGAGTGAATGTTCTCATGCACAACCATAATAGAGTCAAGAATTTGTCTACTTGAGATGAACCCATTCTGTTGAGGAGATATAAGACTTGGCAGTAAGCTCAAAATTCTTGTCGTCATAACCTTCGAGATGATTTTATAGAGATAATTGCAAATGCTTATGGGGCGAAAGCCATCAACCATATCCGCTCCATGTTTTTTAGGGATGAGAGAAATGAACATTGAGTTGATTTCTTTGAGGATTGATTTAGTACCATAGAATTATTTAACTGCAGAGCAGACATTTTTCCCAACAATGCTCCAAAATTGTTGGAAGAAGAACATTTGAAACCCATCCGGGCGAGGAGATTTCTCTCCTTCAAAGGAAAGGACAACCTTCTTGATTTCAGTCTCTAAAGGGATAGATCTTAATAGGGCACTAGCCTTAGAGTCCAGAATGTGAGGAATGGAGGAAAGTAATTTCCTCTGCTCAACCAAGTCAATGCTTTGATCTTTAGAAAGTAAAGAAGCAAAATAGCTCACCATTTATTTCCTAATATCATCTTCTTTGGAGTTTTTTCCATTTCTAGTAGTGAGAGAGTGGATTCTATTAATAGCCTTATGTTTTAGAGCAGTGATGTGAAAAAATCTTGTGTTCTTATCACTTGCTTTAAGCCAGAGGGATATGGATCTCTGTCTCCAGTATATTTCTTCTTTTTCTATGATATTATGAAGATAAGCAAGGGCTATATTTTCTTGGCTTCTTAGAGTTTCTATTAACCCGTTCCTTTGGATATCCTCCTGAATTTCTTTCAGTTCCATTTGGGATTTACTTTTAGCTTTGAAAATATCACCATGTATGTGCTTGTTCCAGCTTTTAACATTGGTTTTAACATTAGCCAGTTTCTTGACTACTTTGAACATAGCAGTTCCTTCCACCTTAATGCTCCACCATTCCCTTATTTTATTTTCCATATCAGGATGGTCTAGCCACATTTTCTCAAATCTAAAAGGGGCATTTATTATTCCAGTAAATAGAGAAACATTGAGAGAAATAGGGAAATGATCCGATCCAATTCTTAGAAGAGAGGAAAGAGAACATGAGTACTTAGTAAACCATTTTGGATTTATCAGTGCCCTATCTAGCTTAACTTGAATCAGGTCCTCTCCCACCCTATAGTTTGACCAGGTGTAGTTTATCCCTTCTAGATCAATATCCATTAGCCCTTCATTGATAATGAAGTTCATGAAATCCACTCTGCTTTCCACTTGGGCAGGATTACCACCTTTTTTATCTTCCTACTTTAAAGGTGTATTGAAGTCTCCCATAAGAATGACATTGTTATCTCTTCTTCCTTCCATCTGCTCATGCAAGTTCTTCAATAGTTTACTTCTTCCAGTCTTTGTATTAGGGGCATACACATTGATTAGAGTCCAAGATAAATTATCCTTTAAACTCCTTACAGAAACAATAATAAAGTTCTTATCTTCTGTAATGAGCTTACAGTCATAAAAAGATTGGTTCCAGAAGATAGCCAGACCTCTTAAAGCCCCTTCCAAGCTACTACCTATGCTTTTTCCATTTTTAACCATCTTCATTTTTTCAACCTTTTCTTTGCTCATTTTAGTTTCTTGAATCAACACAATATCAGGTTTAGAGTCTCTAACTAGATTTCTAACTACATCTTGCTTATGAGGACTATTGAGTCCTTGAATATTCTATGAGATGATCTTCATTTAAGGATTGAGATACAAACCTGATGGATGGTAAGTTGTTTTCCATCAGCAATGTTCTGTTTAGATTCCTCCTCCCTTTGGTTTTTTTTTGATCTTCTTCCTTTTTCTCCCTTTGGGGTACCAATATCAACTTTCTATTGTCTAGTTTGAACTTGTGGTTTTTGACCTCCAACCTTCTTGTTTGATTTCCCCATGGATGAGTTCTCAACTTTCTTACCAGAACATAAGTTTAGTTCAAAGGTCATGTACCTTACCTCAGGGGATATGGGACTTTTCTTATTTGATCCCTTTTTTGAACCCACGATTGACCATGATTTTTCCTCTACATTTTCCTCCTCCTCCTTCTTCTGTTTCTCATTCTGATGAGTTTTAATTGGGGTATCAACTTTACTTTCCCTGATTAGGTCATTTGATTTCTTACGATTTGCTTCTAAGCTATGAAATTATTTCACTGCCATCTCCTTCTCTACTTCCTGGTGCTTCTCGGATTCTTCTCCATTTTCTAGATTTTCTTTGTCTTCTTTACGTTTATCATTTATTTCTTCTACTTTAGTGATTTCCCCACTTTTAGCTACTATTGGAGAGGCAAGGGAATCTGGCTTTTCATTTTCTTGAGATTATTCATCATTTTTCTTTTGCTGGGGGGAAATATCCTTTCCTTCTAGCAAGATCAGGGTTTCTAGATTTTCCTCAGTCTTTATTTTACATTCCATTCTCTGTCCTTTGGTTTGCTCCTGATTCTTCTTATTTTCCTTTTGGGTTTTCAGAGGGCAGTGTTTCGCCCAATGACCCAATTTCTTACAAGTGAAATAGGAAAATGACATCAATTCATATTCTATCTCTTGAAGCCATGTCCCTAGTTTTGACTTCAGAGATATCATCTGGGGAAGATCTACATTCTATTGAATGTTGACACAAATTCTAGCATAAACTTGTCTAGTTCTGGCTTCAGTCATTGGGTCGATTGATAGCAGTTCCCCAAAAGAGCTAGCTATGGCTATTAAGATACTTCATGCCAGTATTCCAATGGCATTCCAGGAAGACAGAACTAGACCGACACCACTGTGAAAAAACTTTCATTATAATCTAGACTTGTAGGCCACTTTTGCAATGACAGAGAGGATTTACCCATCATCCAGAGTCCCCCACACAAAATTTTTGAGAGCTCTTCCCCACTTGAGAACACAAAGGAGAAGAAACCTTTTGGGATTGCCGCTACATCAACTTGGCCTTTTAACCTCCATTTTTTATCCACGAATGATCTAACTAGATCAATATTTGGCCTTGGTCCAAAATTTTTTCCTACCAAAGTAGAAGCCATGATAGAGACCGTATGATCTACTAACTGATCTGGTACCTTAATACCAATATCTCCTTTTAAAGAGTCTAATAGAATATCCACTTTGGGGAAAATAGACTTACCCGATGGTTTTATGCCAAAGAGGCCTGCCCACTTGCCTTTCCTCAAATTCATGGAATGATCATGTGACTTTTCTTGGGATAAATCTTTCCCGTCTTTTGAATTTTTTGCCTCTGGTCCCATTTCTGACCCATTGTCTACGCTAGATAGAAGTAGTGATGATTCTCCTACCTTTTCCACAGATCTGACAGCAACATTCTCTTCTCCTTTCTTCGAATATCCGATAGCAGAGTCCTCAGCTTCCAACTTCCCTCCAAAAATAGAATTCAAAATTTGAATTCCCTTCTCCTCTCCCTCTCCTCCTCCTTCCCTCTCGCGCTCCATTATTTATTATTGTTGTTTTTGGTGAGCCACCCTGTTAATGTGGCTTTACTCAATATATATTTCAATGAATTAATTTTTCTATTAGGATTTTCTTGTGACTTAGCATGTAATGCCTGAGTTTTTTGGAAGCAAAAACTACAACCAAACATTCTCTTTCAATATTAGTATAGTGGTGCAAGAGCACCTAGGCAATCCTCAAGCCTTAGAAGTTTTTGGCTTGTATCTAACCTTAGCCAAGTCATATATGTGTGTTTTATTTGAGGCCTTATTAGGTCATGTGGACTAGGTGAGTTAGTGTTAGTACTAAGGTCACCAATTAGTCATTGTTAATTATTTTTGTTAGTTTAGGCCCAGTTGGTCTAAAGGTGGAATTTGGGTTCAAAATGTGTCCTAGACCCATGAAGGATGTAAAAGATGCTTTGAGGGAATTAAATATGGTTATTTCATCAAAATACATAGCATAGAGGCCCTATATTCTAGTTGGCATAGTAAATGCAAAAAGATGCCAAAAGTTGTCATGACAACATTTGCAAGAAATTGCAAATGTTGCATGCAACTCGACAACGTAGGTTCCCCACAAATGTAGAAGTGGGAATTGATTTAAAATGGCCTAGAATGGTGGAGACTCATATCTAAGACACCCTGAGGCTTGAATCCTGAGTAGAGAGTTTTTTTTGTAATGAAATTTTTGTGAACAAGAAAAGAGAATTCCTTGAATACAGTGCACAATCTACTATTTTGCTTGTTAATAGTGATCTAATGGATTGAAACTCAAGATATACTTATGGATTCATGTAGTGTGGATTTTTCTAAGACTTTTCTTTTTAGTGTGTTATTTCTTTTGAGTTAATCTTCAAGCTATAGGAAAATAATTGTAAATTAGGTAGTTTGTTGGTCTCGTTTAGACTATTTTTGCTTTCATGGCTCCCACTTGAGATTCAACTGTAGAAATATTCAAACATTAGATGAATCTTGTAGTGAAGCCTCTGTAAATTATATATATATAGGTAGGAGGTCAAGGAAGGTGTTTAGATATTTTTAAGACCATGCCCTAGGCGAGCTAGGACAGTTCGGTTAGAGGTATGGTGGGGATAAAACCATTTGCAGAGACAAGGGTATGAGATGGAGAAATAAACCAAGAGAGTGGAGCCAGTGTTTTTAGAGTCCCATAGGTCCCTACTATCGAGATCATATCTTAGCCAATCCATTTGGATAGAGTTTTGAAGATAAATCAATGAGTTTCTTGTAGAGAGCCAAAATAGGCCTAAAAGCCCTACTTTCTAGGATAGTGATGTACAGAAAAATTGGGAACCTTAGACCTTAAAAATACTTTAGGTATCCCAAAAGGGTATCTAGATCCCTAATTAGTTTTGGGGGTTGTGAGCAAGTTTTGAGAGTTAATCCAGAAAAACCCTCTGGATAGGGCTAATAGGACCATTAGGCCTAATAAGACAATTTGAAGACAAATTGGGAACTCGACCAAATTGGGATTGAATACTTATGGGAATGGAGTTGTAAGGATTTAGAGTAAAAATAAAAAACATATACAAGACCCTTGTAACATGTTTGGTGTTGATTTCAAGAATTTGGCATTGAAAGCCTTGGAACCAATGTGGAGCATGGTGAGACACAATTTATGGTGGAAATCCTTCAAGGTGAAGCACAATAGTTGAACTCTTAGAGAAGAGTTAGGGAGAGTCTTAGGCTCAGTGCCTAGAGGCTAGAGTGGTCCTATAGAGAAGATTAGGATCCTAATTGGACTTGGACAAGAGGAGTATTGTCTTGTGGTATTGTGCAAGCACACCATTGAAGTAAACTTCTATCAAATTGGTATCAGAGCCTCTTTGATCAGGCTTGTGGTTAATGTTACAACCAGAGGAATCCATTGGAGAGTCGACAATGGTGACTAATGTTGAATTAGAAAAGAAGGTAGATGAATAAGAGGAGGAGAAAAAACTTCTCCGAGATAGACTTGCTCAGTTGGAGAAAAAAGTGGATGAAGTTGATGTAAAGGAAGATGAAGTGAAGGATAGAATGGAAGGGAAAGGAAAAGAGGTTTCCCTTGAAGATGAAGTCCCTAAAGCTGATCCTGTCCTTCAAGAGGAACCATTTATATAAGCCCTAAAAGCTATGAGTGGTAAAGCATTGGAAGGAGTTCCCATTTTTAGTGGGAAAATGGAACCAAAGGTAGTCCTTGATTGGATAGAAGGACTAGAGAACCATTTTGAGTGTTATGGAATCATAGAGGCTCAAAAGGTAAAGGTTGCTAAAGAAAGATTGAGAGGATCTTCTCTCACTTAGTGGAAGTTCATCCAAGATGAAAGAGAAAAGGAAGGGAAAAGACCCATTGCTTAATGGAAAGATATGGAAGCAAGGATAAGAGATATTTACATCCCTGAGGATTATGAAATCTAACTCCATAAGAGAAGATAAGGTCTAAGATAGAAGGACCTAGATGTCAATTCATACACTAAAGAGTTTCAAAGACTTTGTATGAGGTCAAGGATAGAAGAAGATGAGAAAGTGAAAGTAGCAAGGTATATTAATGTCCTCAAATGGACCATTCAAGATGAGATGAGTCTTTTGACTCTAGATATAGTTCATAAGTGCCACCAAATTGCTATCAAGGTGGAGGATAAGTTGAAGAAGAAACAAGACTTTGATACTTCAAGAGGAAGAGGTAGAGGAAGAGATTCCAGAGGACAAAGAAGTGGTTATGGAGGAAGAAGCTCTGAATCTAAAGGACAATCAGAGACTAAGCTCACTGAAAAACATGAAGGAAAATTCAATAGGGGGAGTTCAAGTAGAGGAAGGAACTCAAACAACAAAGGAAGAGGCAACTATTTTTCCAACATGAAGTGTTATCACTGTAATCAGTTAGGACATCTGGCTTATAGGTGTCCAGAGAAGGGAAGTACCTCGTAGGGAGGTGACAAAAGAGTGAACTATGTTCACGAAGAGACAAGTGAGAAAAAGAACCCTGAAGTACCATTAGAATTAGAGGAGGGAAAAAACCTTATGAGGAGGAGAACTCTCATAAAATAACTAGTGAAGGAAGAAAGTTGTCAGAGGAGAGCACTCTTTAGAGTGAAGTGTAAAATGATAGGCAAGGTGTGTAGAGTCATTATAGACTTGGGGTCACTGACAACATAGTGTCAAAGGAGGAAACCAGTAAGCTAAACATGACAAGGATACCCCACACCAACCCTTATAAGGCCACATGGCTTAACAAAGGACAACATGTCCTAGTTAATGCACACGCTTGGGTGGAATTATCCATTGGGAGATATAAGGATAAAGTCTTGTGTGATGTCTTACCTATGGAAGCATGTCACTTTCTCCTAGGTAGACCATGGAAATTTGACCGGATGGCTATGCATAATGGAGTGAAAAACTCCTACACTTTCAAGAAAGGCAATGTGACATACAAAAGTCAATCACTATTGGAGGATGCAGAAGTGAAGTCTACTGGTCCCAATGTTCTCATGGTGGGTGAAAAGGATTTCTTAGAGAATCTAGATGAAGGCAAAGGATTTGGATTTGCACTAGTGTTGAAGCCAAAGGAATTTGCAGAAAAATCAAAGAAGAAGACAAAGCTACCCAAAGAAGTTCAAGAGATGCTAGTAAAGTATAAAAGGATAGTGAGTGATGGACAACCAACCACCTTACCACCTAAGAGGTAAGTAAGCCACCAAATAGACCTAATCTGTGGAGCTACCCTACCCAATAAGGAAGCCTATAAAATGACTCCCCAATAGAATTAAGAGATAGCTAGACAAGTTCAAGAATTGTTAGAACATGGTCTTATAAGAAAGAGCATTAGCCCTTGTGTTGTACCCACAGTCTTAGCACCTAAGAAAGGGGGAAATTGGGGGTTATGTACAGAATCCATAGAAATCAATAGGATTACTATTAGGTATAGGTTCCCTATCCCTAGGATAGAAGACCTAATGGACTGTCTAGGAGGAGCTAGATACTTTACAAAGATAGACTTAAAAAGTGGATACCACCAAATAAGGGTGAATGAAGGGGATGAGTGGAAGATAGCCTTCAAAATCATAGAAGGACTATATGAATGGCTTGTCATGCCATTTGGGTTGTCAAATGACCTATCAACATTCATGAGGTTGATGAATGAACTACTTAAGGAGTACAATGGGAAGTTTATAGTGGTCTACTTAGATGACATACTCATCTATAGTAAGACAAGGGAAGAGAACCTCAAGCACTTGGAATTGGTTTTTAAGAAGCTATAGGAGGAGAAGTTGATGATAAACTTAGAAAAGTGTGAGTTCATCAAGAAAGAGTTGGTGTATCTTGGTTTTGTGCTATCACAAGGTAACCTAAAAATGGATCCAAGCAAAGTTGAGGCCATCATCAACTGGCCTACTCCAAGGACAAGCACTAAGGTAAGGAGGTTTGATGGTCTTGCACAATACTATAGAAAGTTTATTAAATAGTTTAGTGCAATATGTGCTCCTATGTTAGATACAATTAAGGGAGGCATGAAGACCAAATTTATTTGGAATGAGAAAGCTAATAATAGCTTTGAACTACTAAAAAAGAAGATAGCAACCCAACCAATTTTAGTTTTGCCAAGCTTTGAAAAATTGTTCATAGTGGAGTATGATGCCAACAATGTGGCAATTGGAGGAGTCTTAAGCCAGGAGGGAATATGAGTGGCTTTCAATTTGGAGAAGTTGAGTGAAGCTAAGAAGAAATATTATTCCTATGACCTAGAGATGTATGCTCCGGTCTAGTCATTGAGAAAATGGAGGCACCACCTATTGCCAAAGGAGTTTATTGTCTATTCTGACAACCAAGCATTGAGTTTCTTGAACTCACAAGACAAATTGAGTCATAAGCACATGAAGTGGGTTGAATACCTACAAGCATATACATTCAACATCAAACACAAGAAAGGGTTGCAGAATAAAGTTGCAGATGCTTTAAGAAGAAGAGCATTGACCATTAAAGAGATTCAACTATAGAGTATGGGAATTGACAACTTCAAGGACATGTATGAAGAAGATGAGGACTTTGCAAACATCTACAAGGTATGTCAAGAGTATAAAAACCACTTTCATAGTCAATACTCTGAATACACTTTCCAGTCTAGTCTATTGTTTAAAGGGGGTCAATTGTGTGTCCCTAGGGGGTCAATAAGAATGAATCTCATACAAGAGAAACACAATGGTGCACTTAGTGGCCATTTTGGGGTTAATAAAACTCAGGAGTTGGTCCAAAGATTCTATTTTTGGCCCAAGATAAAATTGGATGTGAAGAGATATGTTGAGGGATGTGTTATCTGTTAGAAGGCAAAAGGAACATCTACAAATGCAAACCTATATCAACCCTTACCCATTCCAACAAGGCCATGGCAATGCCTAAGTATGGATTTTGTGGTAGGTTTACCCAAGAATAGACAAGGAATGTATAGTGTCTATGTGATTATAGACAGATTCACTAAGATGGCTCACTTTGTTCCATGCAAGAAAATGAATGATGCTATTCAAATAGCTTCTTTATTCTTCAAGGAAGTTGTTAGGATTCATGGTTTACCACTGAGTATAGTGTTTGACAGAGACACCAAGTTTATGAGACACTTTTGGAAGACTCTTTCGTAGAAGTTGGGAACCAAATTATGATTTGGATCTACCTACCATCCTCAGTCAGATGGTTAGACATAGATAGTCAATAGGAGCCTTGGTAATCTCCTAAGATGCTTAACAAAGGAGTATGGTCAGACATGGGACCACCTCATTGCACAAGCATAATATGCTTATAATTATACTGTTAATAGAACCACAGGGAAAATCCCTTTTGAAATTATATATGGTATTCATCCTAGAGGCATTCATGAACTTAGAGACCTTAAAGATAGAGCTAAAGGTAGTGGATATGCTGAGGATTTTGCATATGCTATGCAAGAAGTCCATGGTACAGTCAGGAAGACTCTCATTGAGAATACAGAGAAGATCAAGACCAAAGTGGATGAGATAATAAGGGATGTCCAATTCAAGATTGGAGATCTAGTGATGGTTCATCTCAATAAAGAAAGACTTCAGAAAGGAACATCTCACAAACTTCAGATGAGTAGAATTGGTCCATGTGTCATCCTAGACAAGTATGGAGCCAATGCTTACAAGGTGGAACTTCTGGAGGATTTGGGTTTATCACCAGTCGTCAATGTTGAAAACTTGGTATTGTATAAAGGCCCAGTCCTTGATGTTTATTAGAGTTTTAATGAAGTCATACAAGAGGTTGAAGAACTACACTTACCATCTACACCAATCAAACAAGAAGAAAGCATTCTGGATTCTAGAGTTTACAACAAAACCAGGAAAAAGGAGTATAAAGAACACTTGATCAAATGGAAAGGAAAATATGATGCAGATTCTATGTGGATCAAGGAAAGTGAGTTTAAGAAGTTGGGGGTTGACACCAAATTACTCAATCCAAGGGTGGATTGAAGTCTTTTGTTGATTGTGCAGGAGCACCTAGGAAATCCTCAAGCCTTAGAATTTTTTGGCTTGTATCTGACCTTAGCCAAGTCAGAGACATGTTTTTTATTTGAGGCCTTAGTAGGTCATGTGGAATAGGTGAGTTAGTGTTAGTACTAAGGTCACCAATTAGTCATTGTTAGTTGTTTTTGTTAGTTTAGGCCTAGTTGGTCTAAAGGTGGGATTTGGGTTCAAAATGTGTCCTAGACCCATGAAGGATGTAAAAGATGCTTTGAGGTCATTAAATAGGGTTAGTTAATCAAACTACATAACATAGAGGCCCTATATTCTAATTGGCATAGTAAATGCAAAAAGATGCCAAAAGTTGTCATGACAACATTTGCAAGAAATTGCAAATATTGCATGCAACTCGACAACATAGGATACCCACAAATGTAGGAATGGGAATTGATTTAAAATGGCCTAGAATGGTGGAGAATGGTATCTAAGACACTTTGAGGCTTGAATCCCGAGGAGAGAGTTTTTTTGTAATGAAGTTTTTGTGAACAAGAAAAGAGAATTCCCTGAATACAGTGCACAATCTACTATTTTTCTTATTAATGGTGATCTAATGGATTGAAAATTGAGATCTAGTTGTGTATTCATTTAGTGTGGAGTGTTCTAAGAATTTTATTTTTTGTGTGTTATTTCTTTTGAGTTAATATTCAACCTGTAGGATAATAATTGTAAATTAGGTAGTCTACTGGTGTCTTTTAGACTATTTTTTCTTTCATGGCTCCCACTTGAGATTCAACCGTATAAATATTCAAAGGTTGGATGAATCTTGTAGGGGAGCCTCTATAAATTCTATATATACATGTAGGAGGTCAGGGAAGGTGTTTATCTATTTTTAAGACCATGCCCTAGGCGAGCTAGGACAGTCTGGTTAGAGGTATGGTGGGGATAAAACCATTTGCAGAGACAAGGGTATGAGATGGAGAACTAAACCAAGAGTGGATTAAATGTTTTTAGAGTCCCATAGGTCCCTAGTGTTGATATCATAGCTTAGAAAATCCATTTGGATAGAGTTTTGAAGAGAAATCAATGAGTTGCTTATAGAGAGCCAAAATAGGCATAAAAGCCCTACTTTCTAGGACAGTGATGTGCGAACAACTTGGGAACATTAGACCTTAAAAATACTTTAGGTCTCCCAAAAGGGTATCTGGATCCATAATTATTTTTGGGGGTTGTGAGAAATTTTTGAGAGTTAATCTAGAAAACCCCCTGGATAGGGCTAATAGGACCATTAGGCCTAATAGGATAATTTGAAGACAAATTGGGAACTTGACTAAATTGGGATTGAGGACTTATGGGACTAGAGTTGTAAGGATGCAGAGTGAACATTCAAAACATATACAAGACCCTTGTAACATGTGTGGTGTTGATTTCAAGGATTTGGCATTGAAAGCCTTGAAACCAACGTGGAGCATGGTGAGACAAAATTGATGGTGGAAGTCCTTAAAGGTGAACCACAATAGTTGAAATCTTAGAGAAGAGCTAGGGAGAGTCTTAGGATCAGTGCCTAGAGGCTAGAGTGGTCCTATAGAGAAGATTAGGATCCTAATTGGACTTGGAAAAGAGGAGTCCTGTCTTGTGGTATTGTGCAAGCACACCATAGAAGTAAACTTCTATCATATAGTTTAGTTCATAATCCAAAAGTGTTCAAATGATTTAGTAGGCGGCTCTTTCTTTTCATTCTGAATCATTATGTACTAATAATGCCCCCAATGAGTGCTTTTTATCCAAGATATATAACAATAGGGGCTGATCTAGAATGGGTGCCACTAAGATTGGTGTCGAAAGTAGATAATCTTTCAATAATTGAAATAAATTTTGGAAATCTTTTGTCCATGAAAATTTGACATCTTTGTGTAGAAAGTATTGGAATAGATGGCATTTTCTAGCTAGCTATGAAATGGATCATCTTACTATTTATAGTCTTCCATGTAGACTCCTCAGGTTCTTTAGTGTTTTTGTTGGAGGCATATTAATAATGACTTAAACCTTTTTAGGATCAATCTCTATTCCTTAGTGGGAGATAATGAATCCAAAAAATTTCTTGATGTGAATCCAAAGACATATTTATTTGGGGTTTAGTCGTACCTTTTATTCTAGGATTTTTTCAAAGACTGGCCCTAATACTGATAAATATAGATTTATTTCCATGGATTTTGCTAATATGTCATCAACATAGTCTTCCATTGTGATATGCATCATTTCATGAAAAATAGTTGTCATTTCTCTTTGATTTGTGGCACCTGAATTTTGTAGACCAAAGGGAATGACACACCAATAGTATGTGCCCTATATACAAGTGAAAGCTATTTTGTGTTGATCTTTTGGTGCAATCTTTATCTGATTATATTTGGAGACACCATCCATGAGCGACAACATATTATACCCTGAAGTGAGATCAATGATCATGTCTATGTTTGGAAAAGAGAAGTCATCCTTTGGACAAACCAAATTTAGATCTCGGAAGTCAGTGCATATTCTAATGGCTCCACAGGATTTTGAAATAGGTACCAGGTCGGAGATCAAATCGACATAGTCAATAGGTCTTACAAAGCCTACATCCAGTAGTTTCTTCAATTTTTCTTTGACCAATAGTACAATTTTTGGATGCATCTTGTGGAGATTCTATTTGTATCACTTTTCCCCTAGATTTAGTGGAAAATGGTGTAGCACTAATTCTAGATCTAACCCAGACATGTCAGAATATGACCAAGCAAAGTTTATTTTGCCGTCCTTAAAGATCTAAATGACCTGTTCTCTTTCTCACGGTGTTAATGAATCTGCCAAGTGGATTAACCTTTGTGTTTTTTCTGTCGCACCAATGTTGATTTTTGTTTTTTTCTCTGCCTGTAGTGGGGACTGTTCTTCTATAATGGGAAGTATATCAATATGTCCATCCTTGGGAACCTCAGAGAGTTTTTCATCCTCAGATATGCCTTTTTTTACTATTTTGTAGCTAGAAGGTGCCTTTTAATTTTCACCTAATAGCCTTATATTTTCTTTTTCAATTTTATGGCTAGAGGATTGATATAACACCCCAAAGTATGATATGTTGTTCAATTTGATGCTAAAGCCTACTTTGTGGTCTCCAATAGGTATGTCTTGTCTTATTCTAAACAATTTAACAATAGCTTCATCATTCCCAAAAACGTCTAGGGTCGGTGGATTTTGTTGTTGCAAATTGATAAAGCCAGGGTAAAAAACAAGGCTATATGATATACTTGGTTTGGAAGGACGGAATTGGGAGTTTAGTCAATGTATTGATATAGGACCCACTCATTGATTCACAAGATTTTGATGACGATTAGGATGAAGGTTCAAATCATTTCCAAAATTCTTTAATCCAAGCTCGGTGGTCTATGGGCCTATCTTATAAAGAGAGTCGGGCAATGCCAGTGTTAATATGTAAGGTGCTGGTGGTGTGTGGGGAAATTGTTTCATATTCATTTGAGTCTGTGTCTGAATGGAGTTCCACAAATATCTCAAATTCATTATAAACACAAGCGTTAATATCAGAGGGTAACGAGGTATTTGTGATGCATTTTGTATGAGGTTTGTAACCTAATCTGTGATGATTTGGGTTTTGGGTAGGTGTAATGGGATCTAAAATTTCTTCTTCATTTTTTCCCAAGAAAAACCATCCACTATACCCTTGTTTTAGGACAATGGTGTACTCCCATCCATATTCATGTACTAGAATTTTGATCTCAGGGGGTTCTTCGTCTACATACAACCAAGAAGATAATTTTTCTTCAATGATTTCCTCATGTATGTCTCTCCATCTTATGAAAAGTGTTAGTGGATAGACAATTGAGAGTCTTTGCTTCCTTTGAAGAGGCTGCCTAGGTTTTTCATAAGAATGAGGTGAGATTGGTAGCTTGCCTACATAGAAGAAGTCTGCATAGGTGTACTCTCCACATCCATTTTCCTGAACTTGTATTTTGAGATATGATTTGGGTTCTTCAATTTATTTAGCAAGGTATGCATAATCAATGTTTTGAGATGAGGAGGCAACAATTGCTTCCTGATTGTTGGGTACTTGATTAGACACAGCTCCTCTAAGATTTGTGTAGTAAAGAAAGGAATATCTATCACCAAGCATAATGATTTCAACTCCACCATGAGGAAAATTTAAGAATTGATGATAAGTAGATGGTACAACCTGCATGTAATGAATCCATGGTTTTCCAAGGAGCATATTATAACCTAGCTTTATTTCTAGTACTTGGAATACAGTGTCTTATGTTACATGACCTAGTCTGATTGGGAGACTTATCACGCCCTTGGAATGTCATTCTTCTTCATCATATGCTCTTATTATAATATTTTTGGTAACATATACACAACTTCAAAAGTAGCCCAAAGCCTTTGCCAATTTTAGTGTACATATATTTAGGCCCACCCCACCATCTATCAAGACTAGTCTAATTTTGTGGAGGTGGATGAAGACTTCATGATGTAAAGGATCATTGTGAGATGGTTTATGGGCTGGGATGTATTTCTTAGTGAATTTGACATGGTTTTTTGTGTAAAGGTTTCCCACCATGACTTGAAACTCCTCAACATCTATGTCCTTTGGGATGAATGACTATTGTATGGCTATATCTAAGACCACTTTATGATTTGGTGACATGCGCAACAATTCATAGATGAAAATTTGTGCTGAGGTCTTCTTCAAATAATATATTAGGTTATACTGAATTGATGATGGGGTAGATGACTTATTTGGTACAAAAAAATTTGATGGGGTTCCTTGCACATTGATCTTAGAGCGACGAGTTCTAACAACTCAACTGGTGTCTCTAACTCAGATAGTCATGGTATTTATGGATAGATCAAGATTAGGTTTGGGGTAAGTGAAGTTTTCTTTATTGTCATTTCTAGATGTGGAGGCCTTACCATTTATATGATCCATCAGTGGCTTTGTGGAGATTATATGGTCTTGATTGGTGGTGTTTTAATTTTTAATAACTTTTATTTCACTACGGTCGATGAAATCTTGGACAATGTGTTTTAGTTGCATGCAATTGGTTATTTTGTGTCCCTTAGTTCTATGATAATCACAATAGTTGTTGTCATTCAACCATGTTGGTTTAATGGTACCCTCATAATGTCTGATATCAGGTAGAGTAACAGAATGAGAATGTAACATTTTCTCAAGAGGATCTGTAGGAGGTGTAAAGTATCGATGTTCCTTTTTACAGAACTTTGTTGGTAGGTTTTTTTAACTACATGGTTTTCTATGTCACCAGTGTTAACCCTTTGGATAGTGTGTGGTGGTTGTTTTTTTTTAGCAGGTATTGGTGGTGTTTGTATGCACATGACTAGTTGGGCTACCTTAGCGTCAACAATGCCATCATTTTTCACATTTTTTTTTAGACCAGTATTTGGATTTTTCATAAGGTGTTGTATTACTGGTCTCTTTCTTGATGAACCCCTTTAAGGTGAGGGATCGTTCTACCTTTAGCCCCTACTTGACAAGTTCTTCAAAGGTCTCAATTTTCTTGGAGTTAAATTCACACATCATATCGAGTTGAAAATGTTTGATGAACATATAGATCTTATCTTTTATAGGTAAGTGGAAAGATGCCTTGGATGAAACATTTATCCAACGTTGTAAGAATGAGGCAAAGTTCTCACCACTCTTCTATTTGGTAGTACAGAGATTCATTAATTTTATTTCCATGATGATGTTGTGCAAATAGTGTGATATAAACTTTTCATCTATTTCATTCTATGATCGTATCCTAAGAGGGAGTCTAGAAAACCACTCCATGGATAACCCACCAAGACTATGTGGAAAAAGTATCATCAAGTGGGTGTCGTTGTATGCACCTTCTATGGAGGCCATGAAAAATTCCCGTATATGGTATTAGGGATCACCCTTTTCCTTTTATTTATCAAATTTAGGAGTCTCAATTATTTTTGGAAAAGGTGGCATGTGTAGTGTCCTATTGAATGGATAAGGACTAAGGTTAGTTGTAGTGTAAGTCATTTTAAGAGCACCAATTCATAAGTTTATGACCTGTTGTTGGAGGGCCTAGAATTGTTGAGCAAGGATTTTAGTGGGATGATGTAGGTGGCACCACGTTAGGATCAAAGAAGTTTGTCCCAACTATTATATGATGGTGTCTGATTGTATGAGGCCAGGTATCCTGAGTTCGTATATGTCATAGGCACTTGTGGCGGACCGAACTAAGATTGTAGAGCATACTGAGGCTAAAGACTATGCAAAGGTTTTGGAAAATACTAAGGTTGTGGAATATACTGAGATTATGGGATGTACGAAAGTTGCACATGGTCTTCATTGTAGGGGAAATACACTCACATGCATTTATATTAGGGAGTTTAAAATGGGAAAAAGGGGGCAATATATTGCCTAAATATGGGGGAGGCATTTTTTTGGGGTGGGGGTGGGGGTTTGTTAACAATAATAGTCTACCAACATAATTGAGAGGGGGGTGAATCAGTTGTGAGCCAAATAAAATTAATTTATACTTTGCAAATCATATACTTAATGCACATCTGAAAAACCCCAGTGGGAATTAGCACCCACAAATAATACACTGAAACTATAGTATCCATGTTAGGATAAGGTTATTACATAAAGTATACAGTCCCTATTAAAGGAAAGAACTTGTTAGGAGTCAAGAGAAACAAGAGGCTCAGTGCCTAGGCACACTGCCCAAATGTGAAGGTTAAATCCACCTTCTGGACTCACTGTTCGAAATACAAATATAGGAGTAACAATAACCAGTGAACTGAATGATAGTAAATTTATTTTCTTAAATAGTTCCAATGAAGTTTGTCAATATCTCTACCTCTTCTCTACATCCAGTAGTCTTCACAAATACAAGCTCTTAGCTTTAACATTCATCTTACATACCTTCTCACCAAGAAACAACTCTTCTTTATACAATTTTACAATAAACAATTAGGTCAGCCTATTAAGACTTCCCCAATATACAAATAATTAAATAGACCCTTGCTAAGATACACACGGTACTTTACACAAGTAAAAATCAATTATAATTCATCAATTATACTCCAAGATCATAAATCCATGCTCGCCATCCTTTAAACATGTTACACAACTATAGTCGATGATAAATAGATCTTCGCAAGATCACACGCTCCAGCTGACATCACCAAGAATACAATGAACCAAAATCACAAGTAACATTCTTCAACATGTCTTTTACAATGCCTTAAGCTCACAAAGCACAACTTGTGCTCGCATATAATTTATCTCCAAAAAATAGAGACCAAATCTATCACAATCCACCTTCATTGTCTTGTACCCAGTCTTCACAAAAACAACTATAACTAATACCAATAGTAAGATCAAGACAAGAAACCTTAGATATAAGATCACTTCTCATCCCTGTATAAATTCCCATTCTCGCATACTTTGAAATTTCCATAAAGTGTTCGTACACTTCTCCCAGTCATCCCTGTACCAGTGATAACCAGTCTATCTGTGACTTCAACTAAAACATATGCTGACATCAATGACAAAACAGGAAAGTAAAAACCTTTCACTTAACCAATTCCATTAATACTCCCCTTTGGCATTGATGAAAACATATGATAAAATCCATCAACCCAAATAATATCCTTCTCAATACAATCTTCTCAATATCCTCTTCACAGCTCCCCCTAAAATAGTAGGGATTTTCTGCTTCTATCACTCCCCCTTTGACATAAATGGCAAAGGGTGACATATCCATCTTCCTTCTTTGATCATCCCACCTCTGCAAGGTGTATATTTTTCAAATCTTCATGCCTTCAACCAGGTGCTTGATCACCCAAATGTGTTCTAATATGTTCTGCAATCACTCCCCTAGAGGAGTGCATTTAAGAATCAAGTCCAGTGATTGATATAGATTTGATAGCTACTAGACTGATGCATTTCTGCATCATTTAGTTCTCGTAAGGAGGGGTTCCCACCCCATGCATGCCTCTGAGATACTCAAAGGAATATTTTGGCAAAGGTTTTGTGAATATATCTTCTATTTTCTTGTTTGTACTGAAGTACTCTACTTTGACTTCCTTTTATGCATCCTTGTCTCTCAAAAAGTGATATTTGATTGAAATGTGCTTGGTTTTTTAATGCATAACATGATTCTTTGACATGTTCACTTTTCTTGTATTATCACAATGTATAACCACTGGTTCTTCAAAAGTAATCCTAATATCCTTTAGCATCTGCTTCATCCATAATATCTATGTATAATTTTTAGCAGCAGCTACATACTCTGATTTAGCAGTAGACTAGGCTATACAATCTTGCTTCTTACTTAGCCATGACACCAACCTCTTTCCAATAAAAAATGCGCCTCCACTTGTGCTCTTTCTGTCATCAACACTTTCTTCCCAATCAACATCATTATAGGCATGCAAAGTAAAATTATCATATTTTTCATACCATAAACCATATTCCAGTGTTCCCTTTAGATATCTGAATGTCCTTTTAACTGCAAAAAGACGAGTCTCTTTAGGATCTTCTTGAAACCTTGCAACAATTCCAAATACCTTAGAAATATCTGGTCTCGTGTGAGTTAGATATTGTAAACCTCAATTCATGGATCTATACTTTGTCTGAAATACACTTTGAGATTCATTAGTAGTAGTAAGCTTACAACCAGTAATCATAGGTTTTCGAACAACTTTACAATCTTCGATTCCAAACTTCTTCAAAAATTCCCTAAGATACTTGGCTTGAGAGATAAAAATACCATGTTTGTCCCAAGTAATTTGCAAACCAAGAAAGAAATTCATTTCACCAATCATAGAAATTTCAAATTCATTTTTCATTTTCTTAGAAAACATTTTTCTCATTTCATCATTACTACATAAATAATGTTGTCAACAAAGACTTCAACTATAAATATTCCATCTTCACTAGTTCTTAACTACAAATTACTATCCGCACTACCTTTCCTGAAACCAAGATGTAGTAGATACATATCCAACAAGCATACCATGCTCTAGGTTCTTATTTTAGTCCATACAATACCTTTTTCAATTTCCAAACCATGTCTTCATCATCTGTTAAGGGAAATCCATCAGGCTACTCAATGTAGACTTCTTCCTCTAGATCTCCATTCAGAAATGCACATTTCACATTGATATGATATACCTTAAAGTTCTTGTGTGCAACATAAGAAAGGAACATCCTTACTACTTCCAATCTCGCAACAAGAGCAAATGTTACTTCAAAGTCAATGTCTTCTTGATGTGAGTAGCCTTTACAAACCATTCTATCCTTATTCCTTACTACCATACCTTCTTCATTCATTTTGTTTCTAAAAACCCATTTAGTCCCCTATAACATTCTTGTCCTTAATTCTAGGAACCAATTCCCAAGTGTTTTTTTTCTCTATCTGATCCAATTCTTCCCGCATTTCCTTAGTCTAAGATTCATCTCTACATGCCTCATCAATATTTTTTGGTTCAACTTGTGAAATCATACAAATCTTATTCCTCATTCCTTTATTTACTTCACCAATAATTTAAATTTTAAGATGGTTTTTCTTAACAAAAAACTTTTGTATGGTTTAATTCCGTTTTTGGAATTAATATTACAAACAAATATATCTAAATTATTATTTTTTTAAATAAAATAAAATCGCAGTTTTTAATAGAAAAATTCTATTTATTTTTTTTTAAATTTTTTAAAATTTTTTATGATTGGCGAGTGGGTGGCAGGGGCCACCACACGCCCCCCCATGCTGGCAAGCAGTCTGGCACGACAGCTGAGACTGTCGACACAATAGTCGAAGCTGTTGGTGTCGGCCACGGACTGGCCGCGCCCTCCTTTATAAAGGGGGCCGACGGATTAAACAGCCGGGGCGGAGGCCACAGGGACCCCCCTCCTCCCCCGTATTATTTGCTTTATTTTTTTTTTAGTTTATTTAAATTTAATTTTTAAAAGTTTAAAATTTATTTTTATTTAGTCTTAAATGCATTTTATGAAAAACATTTTTAAATTCAGTTTTTGTTTAATTAATATTTAATTTTTTTTAGTTATATTTAATTTATTTTTATTTAAACTATTTTTTTTAATTCAATTTTTTATATGTTTTAGTTATAATGTTAATTAATCTTATTTTAAAATTAGGTTATTTTAATATTTAAATTAATTTAGTGTTAATATTTAAGATAGTTTATTCTTAATTTTTAAATTAGTTTAGTATTAATATTTTAAGCTTAATATTAATAACTAAATTAGCTTATTATTAACATATAAATTAGCTTAATATTAATATTTAAATTAGTTTACTATTAATTTTTAAATTAGTTTTAAGATTAACTTTCAAATTAGTTTTACGATTAATGAGGAGTTCATTTAGGATGAGATTATAGAATTGATTAATAATGTGATTAATGTTATAGGTGACTAAGTATATATTTTTCATTGCAATTAATTGATCATTATTAACCATTAAATCCTATGGTGTTTGACAAGATATTAGGGATTTTTGATTGGGTGGTTTATATTTATGTTGCACCTAGGACTTTTATAATTTTGTAATTATAGCTATAATTGGTAATTATTTCTTGGATATATTTATATGTTGTTTTATAAATAGATCTGAAGGAAATGTTAACGTTTTTACCAATGTAGAATATTTAATTATTTCTATATAGTAATTTTAGTGAATAAATGAATTTACATGATTAGGGATTATAAATTTGTTTATTCCTACATTAACATTGTAATTAAATTTAATGCATTCTGAATATGAGAATTATTGTACTATGAGGTGTTTTGGGTGTGTGTATTAAAATGAATAGTATGTTCTTCTATGTTATTATGTTTCGGGTATCTGTTGGGCTAGATGACCCTAGGACTTAAATCCAGAGGTTTTGGGATGGTACTTTCTGTATGATGTTATTATGACGTTAGTTTGTGTTTATATGATGAGGTCATAGTCCTGATTTGTTAGACCCAACTTGGTTCAGTTTTGATGTATTGATTGGTCATGTGAGGATATTGTGGATGTTTTAGGGTTATTGAGAACCTATGTGCACCTGAATGTACATGATGCAATTTGAATTATGAATTATCCTTATGATACTCTTTTGTGAACCTAAGGTAGGTTACCTAGTTGTATGATAGAAGGTGGCTTGCAATAAGTACCGGAGCCCACAAGTGGCTGCTAGGATTTGCTTATTGTAAGTAGTGGTAACAAGTGATAACATAATTAATCTAATTAGGATGCGCTAGATTAAACTAATAAGATTAATTCCTCATCCATCCTTGAGTGCTAGTATAGGCTAAGATGGAGGATGAGATGATGTTTGCCCCCTTTCGAGGTGCGGGTTCGGGCATCATTAGTGATCGTGTCTGTTTGAAAGGTTGTTGATGTCATGTATGGTCACTTGGGTGTCGAAATCCATTAAGAGATTGCTAGGACTTAACTCAAGGGTTAGACATACATGATGACACCTTCCTATATATAGCTTAGGTTATCTTATGTGTGTCAGTACCTCTGGTGTTGTTTAGTGTTCCTTGTTATGGTTTAGAGTGCTTCTACGAGCTTCCTTTGCATTTGAGTATGAGGTCTTGTATACCTTGTTTCCATTCTTGTTGTATACCCCATGTGATGGGCTTGTTACTATCTCCTTAGCATGGTGGGAGTGGACCTTTGGTTCCACGTGGTTAGGTGGTAGTTATTCTTATTACCATTGATATTGTGACGGATTCTTCTTCATGCTTGGATGTTCCTTGTTGCAGTTTCATCTTCCTAGTCTTTTGGAGACTTGATCAGTTACTTGAGTTGTGTATTGTACCAAATGTATATATTTTTTATCATCCTTTGGAGGATGCATTGTATTGTTTATTATGTATTATTACATACCCTGCAACTTGTGCAATGGATGTTGATTAGGTAGTATACCTTTTGGTATCAGATGTATATGTAATCATTTATTATGAGATGTATGTTATTGGATTAAGATTATGTAATCGTTATGTCAGTTCTTTATATTTGTTATTGTAGATTATTATGTTAAGTAATTCTATGTCAAGGAACCCTTGAGAAATGTTATCTATGTATGAGTTGTATATCATGTATGTCATGTACTTCATTGTGTTGCTTCTGCATTGTTATCATTATGGTTTGTAAACATTTAAGAGAAAAAAATTATTCCATAAACTTAGTGTCATGTTTAGGGTTAGTTCTCCTGGGTTCTCTGGTGGAGAATTACACTTGGTATCAGAGCCCATGTTTTTACACTGGGAGCTCTGGGAAATATGTATGCCCATTAGTGGTCTTTTGGTTTTAAAACTTGAAACAAATATAGACATAAATCTCTGATGTATTTAAAACCATCGCTTTAAGATTATTTGATTTCTTTTGATGTTGGTATGTCTCACGGAGTGTATGCAACATTTGATTTTCCTCCACCTGTGTTTCATGTTCCTGTGAGTGGGGCTGCGAGCAGAGGTCCTGCAGCTAGTTTCTGGATTCCTACAGTGGGGAATGATCCTCAGTGTTCGAATCAAAGACCTGCGAAGGATCCTATGGGACCCACACTTTGAGTCTTTCAGGACTTGGATTAGATGTTCTGTGTTGAGAGATTGATTTCTCTATCTTTTGTTTTAAGCTTCCAAGAGTAAGCCTAGTTTTAGGGGAGGAGGATGTAATACCCACCTCTTAGTTTTCTTTTCAGTTTGTGGATGCCAAACTCTTTTAGGCATTTTGGCGTATGTGTGGATTTATCCAGTTGATCTTGAGGATATTTATGTATTACTTTTCATTATGTTATTGATCCATTGTTAGTATGCTATATCTTTTGTGTATATGTGATTTATGGTTATTTAGTGATGCTTATGTATATGTTAGGATTTCATTTCGGTTATGGTTTTCTGACAATACTGACCTTAGATTTATATGCACATTGATAATTGTATGTTTTGCGTTACTGTTTGATGTGCTTGGTATGGTATGGGACAAAGTCATAGTTACTTACTTCGGCGAGATCCACATGATAACCTGGTCTCAACCATTGTTTGTCATATTATGTATGCATGTATGTTCATCTTTGTGATGACAGGGTTGCAGGTACTGGGCTACGTCTTCCCTGAATTGGCAGGAGTGAGTGTGCCCTATCACAATAATCTCAATGGTAAGAGAGGGGAGATATTTTTTAGATCCAAATCCTATCCTATACCTAATTGTCCTAATTAGTGGACAAGTATTTGTATTGGCTACCTTACCGAATTCATATAGTTGATAGGAATTCGTGTATCCCTTTCCTAGTGCATGTTTGATTTTGCTTGTTTTCAATTTCAGGTGCTTGATGTGATTATGTGTGTGTTATATCATGTTATTTATTTAATTGAATATTATTGCAATTAATTATTAAATATAAAGTATTTAATTAATTGAAAATTAATTTAAATACCTATATTTAATTGATTAGTTAATTAAGGTGCAAATAATGAATATTAATATTTGATTGAATAATTAATTGAAAATTAGAGTGAATATGCTGTTATGCCTTATTAAATAATTGAATATTAAGTTGCATGGATTATTGTGCTTTAAATATTTAAGCTATTTAAATTAATATTTTATTAATTACATGTGCAAGATTTGGTTAAAAAGGTATTTTCAACTCAAAGACTTCAACTAAATTGTAGGAGTCAAAGTTGAGTGGTGGAATTAAAAGATATTTTAATTAATTAATTATTATTACTTTCAATTTTAAAATGAGTTATTTTAGGGATTGAATGGGGAGTTGTCATGAGGGTTTGCACAATTAGGGGAAGTTGATTCTCTTTAGGAGAATTCTCCTCTCATTTCCCTCATAACAGGTTTTTGGAATTGGGAGAGCTCTTGGTGATTTGGGGATTTTTGAAGGATTGTGGATTGTTGTAGTTGCTTGTTGCTTCAGAGTTTTCGGTTTTTCTTTCTTGTGTGGGTGTTTGGATCGTCGTGGTTTCCAGATCTGTGGTCGAATTGTGCTTGAAGGGTTTCAGATTTGCTCTCATCTTTAAAGACACATTCTTCCGTTCTTACATTGGAAATAAGGTTGGTTTTTGTTCCTCCACCTATTGTGTTCAATTTTGTAAAATCTGGAGTTTTTCAGTAGCTAGATAGATGCATGTTGGTATTTATGCTTCTATATGGTGTAAGAGTATTTCTAGGTTTTTGGGTGTTTATTAAAACCCTAGATCTGTCATTTTCATTTTTTTTAATTTACATGGCATAGTACTGTTATGCTATCAAAATTTCATGAAAAAATTCCTTCTAGATCTCATAGAAATTGAAAATCAATCCTTACTATAGTCTTAACTATAGGGAAAAATAAAATATTTAGTTTCCTTGTATTTGCATTGAAAAATTTAAACCATTTCAAAAATTGACTCTCTGTAATAAAAATACAGAATGATGTGAAGAAAAATAATAAAATTACCCAGGAGGAAAAAATTAGCAAAAGACAAAAAACCTTTGTATGGTTTAATTCTGTTTTCGAAATTAATATTACAAAAAATATATAAATTGTTTTAAAAAAAAAAAAAAATCACAATTTTTAATAGAAAAATTCTATTTATAATTATTATTTTTTAAATTAAAAAATTTATGATTCGGGAGTGGGTGGCGAGGGCCACCGCACCCCCTGCACTGGCAGTCCGGCACGACAGCTGAAGCTACCGACGTCGGCCATGGACTGGTCGTGCCCTCCTTTATAAAGGGGGCCGACGGATTAAACAGCTGAGGTGGGGCCACAGGGACCCCCCCCGTATTATTTGCTTAATTTTTTTTTAGTTTATTTAAATTTAATATTTAAAAGTTTAAAATTTATTTTTATTTAGTTTTAAATGCAGTTTATGAAAAACATTTTTAAATTCGATTTTTGTTTAATTAATATTTAGTTTTTCTTTTAGTTAGATTTAATTTATTGTTATTTAAACTATTTTTTTTAATTCAATTTTTTTATATGTTTTAATTATAATGTTAATTAATCTTATTTTAAAATTAGGTTATTTTAATATTTAAATTAATTTAGTGTTAATATTTAAGATAGTTTATTCTTAATTTTTAAATTAGTTTAGTATTAATATTTTAAGCTTAATATTAATAACTAAATTAGCTTATTATTAACATATAAATTAGCTTAATATTAATATTTAAATTAGTTTATTGTTAATTTTTAATTAGTTTTAAGATTAACTTTCAAATCAGTTTTACGATTAATGAGGAGTTCATTTAGGATGAGATTATAGAATAATAATTTGTGATTAATGTTATAGGTGACTAAGTATATTTTTGTCATTGCGATTAATTGATCATTATTAACCATTAAATCCTATGGTGTTTGACAAGATATTAGAGATTTTTGATTGGGTGGTTTATATTTATGTCGCACCTAGGAATTTTATAATTCTGTAATTATAGCTGTAATTGGTAATTATTTCCTGGATATATTTATATGTTGTTTTATAAATAGATCTGAAGGAAATGTTAACGTTTTTACCAATGTAGAATATTTAATTATTTCTAGATAGTAATTTTAGTGAATAAATGAATTTGCATGATTATAGATTATAAATTTATTTATTCTGACATTAACATTGTAATTAAATTTAATGCATTCTGAATATGAGAATTATTGTACTATGAGGTGTTTTGGGTGCGTGTACTAAAATGAATAGTATGTTCTGTTAGGAATAAGGTGTCTCAACCTTGGATAATTCCTATTCTTATTATCTGTTTTGTAAAATGTATTTCTTGCAAATAATGTAATTAAGTGTGAGTGTACATGTCTAGTTGGCATGTTGATGTGTCACTCCACTTGATGTGTCGGCATCTTGAATTGTGTGTAAGGAGATCATGGC
>MU227176.1:735092-746394 GCA_018584345.1 Thuja plicata
GTCAGAGACCGACTAAGATGCCCCACATTCTTATGGATTTTAGTAGAGATAACAGCCCTTTGGGAAGCAATTCCTTTGGGGTCCGAAGCTTGGTATGCCTGAGAAGTGAGTGCATATGTAAGGAGGATCCCGTGCTTCCAAGCTTCTAAGTTATCCACTAAGAGTAAGTGTAGCTGAACTTCAGTTCAAGTGGGGATTCAACAGATATTGTCCTGGCTATCCTAAGATTGTAATGTGCTTATTCTGGTACTACAAATATTCTGCTTAATGTGTTTTGCATGGGTGTATTATTTGAACAATCAAAACTATTGTCAAAACACACAAACTGTCAATCTTGAACATGTCCAAAACAATCTTTCACTCAAACTATATGTCAGGGAACAACATGATTTCATCTTGGAAAATGCAAACTGGTCTTAATAGTCTGATTCTGTAAACGTCCTTTTTCACCATTTGCATAGTTTCACGTGAAATTTCCCAATATTTGCATCATCCGGTGAGAATCTTCGTGTGATACACAGTATACTGTCACGCGACATTTTGTAACAGTGCATTATTCTTTCAGTCTTATTCTATCAAACTGGTGTCAATATTCACGTGAAGCAAGCATTTCTTCATGCGGTACGGTGAGAAATTTCGTGTGACAGTGCATTTCATCACATGAAACTGCAGTCCTTTGTCCAAAATAGTGAGTTAAAATCTATCATTCAGTTGTACTTCTATCAAATTTGGTCTCTGATATGGGTCTATTTTTCTGGCATCTATCTTCACACAGTCTGAAACTTAGTTTCTCGGGTTGAGAACTATGTGATTCTTTTTTAAACTGGTCTTGTCTCATGTCTTTTTGATCTATTTCAACTGTGTTGTCATGCCTTGTGTTGCAATAGTCATCTCTTGGCTTGTTTAAGCCTCATCTTAGACAATTTGCACCAAGGATACTTCACCTTTTGGCACATTTTGTGCAACTATTTTGAGACAGTTTCAAGTTTGATCCTAGTTCACTTTTCTTGTTCAAAACTTTGTCTATGACTGTCACAACTCGAAGTGGCAAAACCTATCCTTCAATCAATCAAGATGAATTTGTACTTTCCACACCATCACAGGCTACATCTAGTGAGGAATCATCTTGATCTCCTTCCCCGGTACGATGACCTTTCACTAAACGGTCATTTCCTGTGGATCTTAGTAGGGTTTGAAATCCTTTATTCCAAGAAGACTCACATTCAGAGAACACTCAATCTTTTCATGCCAAATTTTTACATCTGGAATCCTTGCATTCTAGCAATATGGCAGATCATAGTCAAATGGGTGGACCCATTTTCAACCACACTGAAAATCCTCCTCATCAAGAAGAGAAGGAGATAACTCAACAGGATATCATAGAGGCCTGCAATGATAAAAAATTCATGAAAATGATGGCAGTCCTAATGAAAGAAGAGAAGGAGAAATACCTTCTTGAATTAGCCACCCAAGGTGCTAAACTTCCCTCTGATTATAAGGTAGAGACACTTATTGAGAAAGAGGAAGAAACTAAAAATTCCCGTTTTCAAAAAGAAATGCAAACTATGCAAGAGCAACTCTCTCAACTCTTGAAAGAGAAAGACAAATCTGTCACACAATTCATGCTGGAAAGCATCTGTCCTTTCCCATTTGATAAAGATCTTCACATGCCTCCTTTTCCCAAAGGAGTTGAACTTCCTAAATATGACAAATACTTGGGTACATCTGATCCTCAAGACCATTTGAGAGAATTTGGTGCTCTCTCCATGAAATTCATACATGATACAACCTATCTTATGCATCTTTTCCCATGTATCTTGGGAGGATCAGCTATGGAATGGTTTTCTAGACTACCAACTGGCATTAGAACTTTTGATGAAATTGTCAATTTATTTCTACAACACTATTCTTACAACATCCAACATCCGGTTCACATTTGAGATCTTTGCAACTTGAAAAAAAATAATGAGGAATCCTTCTTGGCATTTCTCCAAAAGTGGAGACAACTCTATACACAATATTCTCGCAAGATACATGAATCCAAAAAGTTGGACATCTTTCTCGATAATCTTCTTCCCAACTTTGGGTATCAAGTATAGCTACAAGGTCCTCTAACCTTTGATGACATGATTAAACAAGCTGTAAGAATCAAGAAATTTATGATCAAGAAAGGAAAATTGACCTTACATAAGGAAAATAAACAAGGGTCTTCCTCCTCAAGCAAAGATAAATCCAAATTTCCCAACAAGAACCAAAATGTTGTGAATGATGGTGTTGTAGACAATGTGACTGCTACGCCTTCCAAGGCTTCCTTTAATCTCACTACCACGATGCAAGCAGCCAAAGCCACTAAAAAGGCTGCGACAGATTCTAAACCAAGTACTTCATAATTTTCTGGATCTAAATCTTGGGCTCCTAGGCCCAAGCGTGAATTCACTCCTTTAGGAGAACCTCTCGAGGCTGTTTACAAGACTCTTGTAGACAATCATTTACTCACTCCATTGGATAATCCATGACCTTATGATCTGCAACCAAGACCCTCTTGGTGGAATGAATCTGCTTATTGTGATTTTCACCAAAACAAAGGTCATAAAATAGGTACTTGTTTTAAACTGCGCCATAAAATCTAGGATCTCATTGATAGTGAGGTTATTGCTATGGGAGGTCACAACAAAAATTTTGATCACCAATATTTCAAGGACCCATTTCCTCCTCATGGAAAAGGTGAATCATCTAAAGGCAAAAATACTGATGCTAAGGTCAACTATACTTACACCAATAACGACAATGTCATTAATATGGTTGAACCTGTTGATACTGAGTACTATAATGTCATCATTCTCAAGGGAAAAGAAGATACTTCCAAGTCTAAATAACCTTTCATTTTTTGAGGGTCTACACCTCAGTCTTCTGAACAAGGTCAATCTCAAGTTAGCTCTAATGTTGTTACTCGATCTTGCGCTAAAATCATTCTCAAAGGCCCGAAGCCTTCTATGTCTACATCAACTCAACCTTCAGACAAAGCTAAGGTTGACTCTATTACTAAGAATCCCAAAGTGGGGTCCTCATCTAATGCTACCAATTACAAAATTCTTGATCAATTGCAACATACTAACGCTCAGATAACCATTTTTGAGCTCTTGAAAATCTCCACTGCTCACAGGGAAATCCTAGACAAAGCCCTCACTGAGGCAAATGTCCCAAAAGATCTTGATCTTGAGCAGTTTCAATCTATGGTAGGTCACTTGACCTCCTCACATTACTTTTCTTTCTCTGAAGAAGATGACCATTCTTTGAGTCACCCGCATAATAACCCACTGCACATTGAAGTCATGATTGGTCCCAAGCGTGTTCACCGTGTTCTCATAGATAATGGCGCTGGTCTAAATATTTGCTCTGCTAGTTTCCTTATTGAGTTAGGCTATGGCAAAGATTGCATTGATGCTCACAAAAAAATTACCATTAAAGCCTATGATGAGGAAGAACGTAAATCCAAGGGGCTAGTTGTATTGCCAATAAGAGTTGGTCTTGTTGAACATGATGTTATCTATCAAGTGCTTGACATCCCTTTGGAATACAATATTCTGTTAGGAAGGCCATGGATCCATGAAATGCAAGCTGTCCCTTCCACATACCACCAGTGCATTAAGTTCCCATTCCAAGGTTCTGAAGTGACTATACCTGCTAATACATGCTATAATTGCAATGCTCTCACAAAATCTGCTGACATCCTTGCGCCTACCAACAGAGAATCTATTGTAATCCTTGAGGATAAATTAAAAGAAATGGAAAGGAGCCTGACACTCAAAGAAACTGATATGGGAGGATATCAAATTGAACCTGTACTATCTATTACATCTTTACCTCTGTCTCCCCATTCTTATGGGAGACCTTTTGAGAGCACTAAACCTTCTACAGTTCCTCCTCTGACAAAGTATGGTGGCACCTTTGTACAAGCCACGGTACCATTAGAAGAAGAAGCTGAAAACAGAGCTATCAAAGCTTAGATCTATAAAGGAGAAGACAATTCTAAAAATACACCTCCTTATGACATAAAACCTAAGAAATATGGCAAAGTTTTATCTATTATGCAACATTTTGGCTATAAAGGAGATGGTCCCATAGGTGTGAATCATAAGGGATTGATTGCACCACTTGAAGCCATTGGTCATAGAACCCGTGACTCTACAACTATAGGCTTCCAGAAAATCACATTCCAATTGGGAATAAATAAGTTTGTACCTCAAGAAGATAAGAAACTAACACCTGAAGAACCACTTACAATTGCAGAACTTGAAGACAGCTCTGATGAGGATACTTTTCCTTATCCTATTCCACCAGACTTAGCAGCATTCTTTGCTAAGCTAGATAAATTTGTACCGCGTGTCAGTATAGTAAACACTGACAACAATTATGATACCATCACTTCAATTGATCCATTAACTTATGAAGAATGGAAAGAAATATATTCTGAATCCTGGTCATCATGATGATTTATACATACCACCACATTTTCAAGAACAGTTTGACTAGGAATTCCAGTCACTTCTTATTACACAAGAGGAAGCTGATCCTACCAATACTACTAAGGTACCTAAGTCCAAAGGTGCTCATCTAACTATAGCAGAGGTTCTAGGAAGAACTCATCCCAACTGGGGACAAAGAGTTGATTTCACTCATGTTCTTGACATGATCCCTAATGATGAAACAGACTCCCATGAATATGAGTTTGACAGCTTATCCTATGCCACTTCTGATAGGGATATAGATACAGCTAATGCTTATGAAAACCTTCTCGAAGTAGGTGAACAGTCTAGTGTAGGGTCACATGAGTCTGACTCCCTAGGTGTTAACATGTTGTCTACTACGGTCGTTAGGAATCAAAGGAATTTGACTATACCTCTGGATGATATCACTTTGGGTCTCGACTTACTTGTCCATGCCTTTGATGATTATACCATGAATGCACTTGAACCCGTCACTCCTCTTTCACTTCACCATCCTGAGCTTATAGACTGGAACTCTACCTCCCCATCTAATGAAGTCCTTACGTTCTAGAATGATTACGCTCTTGCTTGTTACCTACACACTGTCGAACCTGTAACGTCTCCTACTAGTGAAGTAAGTATCAATATGACCGAGGTGGACATTAAGTATCTTAGTCACAAAATAAAAAAAAGAAAAAATAGGCGCTCTGATGGTGAAAACCACCTTGTGGCAGTATCAGAGCCTAAAATAGTCAAAATAAAAGACGTATCCAAGGGTGAAAACCTCTCCGAGGTTTCTAAGGATGAGATACTTGATGCCCTCCCAAGTCATTTTTAGGAAAGATCATCTGTTCTTATTGAACCAACTCAACCTATCAACTTGGGCACAGAGGCAGAACCTCAGATTATTCACTTGGCAGAATCACTATCAGAAGTAGAAAGAGAGGAATTCACTACATTCTTCAAAAATAAAAAGATTAACTTTGCATGGAAATATTCAGATATGTCTGGGTTAGACCCTAATCTAATCATGCACCATTTTTCCATTGCACCAGGTGTTAAGCCTGTCAAGCAGAAACTTCACAAAATGCATCCACATGTAGCTCTACTTGTCAAAGATGAATTGGAGAAATTGCTTAAGGTAGTGTTTATCAGAGTAATTGATTATGCCGAGTGGATCTCTAATATTGTTCAATTATCCAAACATGATAAATCTATAAGAGTCTACACAGACTTTAGAGACCTGAATTTGGCATGTCCTAAGGATGATTTTCCATTGCCTAATATTGATATGATCATAGATATGACAACTAGATATGAAATGTATTCACTAATGGATGGATTCTCTGGTTATAACCAGATAAAAATTGTGCCAGAGGACCAAGAGAAAACAACTTTCACATGTGCCTGGGGCACCTTCTGTTGGAATGTCATGCCCTTTGGACTCAAAAATGCTGGTGCTACATATCAAAGAGCGGTTACCACCATATTTCATGACATGATGCATAAAAAAATGGAAGATTATGTGGATGACACTTTGGCTAAGAGCATGCACCAAAAGAAACATCTTGCTGATCTATGTCCTATACTAGATTGTATGGAACAATTCAGCCTGAGACTCAATCCTAAGAAGTGTGCATTTGACATAACATCTGGCAAACTGCTTGGCTATATCATCTCTGCTAAAGGTATTGAAGTAGACCCTACAAAAGTACAAGCTATTCTAGACATGCCACCACCTAAAAACATCAGACAAATGAGAGGGCTTCAGGGCCAATTGCAGTCTATTTAGCATTTTATCTCTCAACTGGCAGATAAGTCCCAACCTTTTACCAAGACTTTGCACAAGGGTGTGGCTTATCAGTGGAACAAAGAATGTGACGAAGGCTTCACACAAATCAAGTAGTATCTCACGAACCCGCCAATCTTGATGCCTCCCATTCATGGGAAGCCACTTATACTTTACATATCTGCTATGGATACATCATTGGGTATCATTTTGGCTCAAGAAGATCAGCATAAGAAAGAGAGGGCTATCTATTACATTATCAGAACTCTAGTCTCATATGAAATGAAATATTCTGCTATAGAGAAGGCTTTCCTTGCAGTGGTGTTTGCTTCACAAAAATTGCGGCACTATAAGTTGGCTCATACTACATGTCTAATTGCTAAAATTGACCCTCTAAAATATTTACTCAGTAAGGCTACCCTCACAGGTAGATTAGCTAAATGGGTCATGCTTCTCAGTGAATTTGATATTGAATATGTTGAAAGGAAAGCCATTAAGGGCCAAGAAATAGCAGATCAGTTGGCAGAAGCACCTCTAGTTGATCATCAACCATTGCACATTGAATTTCCAGATGAATCCATATTACTTCTTACACATCGCTCATGGACTATGTTTTTTAATGGTTCATTTACCCAACAGGGGTCAGGTGCCAGGATATTGTTCATTACACCTCAACAGTACTCATTACCCAAAGCATACAAGATTTTGTTTCCTTGTACAAACAACATCACTGAGTATGAAGCCCTTATCAATGGCATGAAGATCGCCTTGAGTGGCGCATGGATGAACTAAATGTTCTTGGAGATTCACAATTGGTCATCAATCAAGTCAATGACATCTATCAGACAAGGGACGACAAGCTGGTACCTTATAAATAGTTGGTTGATGATCTCAAATAGTATTTTACTCATATCACATTTCAACAGGTTCCGAGAGCAGATAATAAAGTGGCAGACACTATGGCTACTCTTGCCTCTATGCTGCAAATGCCTGAAAATGATTTTAGACATGAATTCCTAGTGGAGATGTTACGCTACCCAGCCTATGACTCTCCTGACTCTTGGATGATCTGTTCTATCATAGGACATGACTCATCCCACTACCATCACATATTTTCCTACCTACATGACTAGATTATTCTGGACACTTACTCCCAGAATGAGAAACGTCACCTAATCCGCAGTGCTTCATGGTTCTCATCTTGCTAATGACTTCCATAGATGTGGTATAGACAGTACCCTCCTTAGGTGTTTTGAACCCGATGAGTCCAAACAAGCGTTAGTAGAGGTGCATGAAGGCATCTGTGGGTCACACTCTAACGACCTAACATTGGCCCATAAACTTATTAGAGCTGGTTACTACTGGCCAAATATGGAAAAAGAAGCAACATAGTTTGCTAAGTCCTGCAAACAATGTCAATTACATGGAAACCTGATTCACGCTCCAGCCAAGGAGCTAATTCCATTCATTACTTTCTGGCCATTTCAACAATGGGCCTTTGATTTAGTGGGTCAGATCTACCCCTCGTCCTCCAATGGAGATAAGTTTATCATTATAGCTACAAATTATTTTACTAAATGGGTGGAGGCAGTCCCTCTCACTGTTGCCAGTGGCAAAATAGTAGCAATGTTTATTCTCAATTACATCATCTGCAGGAATGGTGTACCCTCAGCGATTATCACTAATAATGGGGGACAATTTAAAAACAAGGATTTGACAGAGCTATGATCTAAGTTCAAAATTACTCAACACTGGTCTTCCATCTATTACCCTTAGGGTAATGGACAGGAAGAAGCTTCCAACAAAACAATCCTTAAGATCCTACATCGCACAGTGCATAAATCCGGATGAGATTGGCATCTCCGAATCAATCCAGCTCTTTGGGCATACAGGACAAGTATAAGAACACCAATAGGGGCTACTCCCTATGCATTGGTTTATGGAGCAGATGCTGTGCTACCTATTGAGGTTGAGATTCCTTCTCTGTGAGTCTCTCTGAAAGGCCTTGTTACTGATGAAGATACTAGAGTATCTCGGCTACAAGAGCTAGAATTACTTGATGAATGTCTCCAAGTGGCGTTCGATCAACTAAGAGCATACCAGAAGAAAATGTCCAAGAGCTATAACAAAAAGGTTAGACCAAGGGACTTCCAAGAGGGTGACCTCATTATGAGGGAAAACCCTAAGAATCAACAACATCAGATCCAGAAAGGAAAGTTTGAACCGAATTGGCTTCGTCTGTATGTTGTCACTGCAGTGTTTGGGTCTGGTACCTATCAACTTTCTACTACTGAAGGAGAACAACTCAAAGAGCCCATCAACACTCTTCATCTGAAGCGGTTCTACAGCTGAGACATCTTCAGTGTGCTCATGTATATACTAAAGTCCTGAAAAAATGATCATCTTAGTGAAAACCTAGCGATAGGCACTTTGATGTATCTCCAAAAAGATCATATATTCCAAAAATACAAAAGAATTAAAAATTTGAAAAATACAGAAAAAGAGAAAAAAGGTGCCATTGATGAAAACCTGGCAAACAAGCGTCATTGTAGCAAAAAAATAATTTCTGCCAAGAAGGTGAAAACCTGGTAAACAGGCGCCTTTTGTTCCTCAATGCCATATCTATTGTAGCACCACTTGGCTTTACACATTTGCTTTCCCGCATTGCTGCTTTCATGCTTTCCTACTTTCATTTGCTTTCAGTTCCCGTCAAGACACCAACTCAGATGGATTGAAACTGGTCATACTCTCAACTCTTCTGATCTAGGGGACACTGTCCTATTATCTTTTGGGTCTTCTTCATGATAGTCACCAGTGGTTCTCACTGCATATGCCTACTATCACTTAGCTTATACTGAGATGTCTCTTCGTGAGGATCTTCTTCACATCAGTCACCAATGGTTCTCACCGTGTCTGCCTACTGATGTCCAACTTATACTACGATCATTTCATTTTAGCATCTCTCTCGCACCAGTCACCCGTGGTTCTCACTGCGTCTACCTACTATCGTTATTCTATCGAGACTATTCACATTTGTTACAGTTGGAGTTATCTTCAAATGCTCTATCTATCGATACTCGGTCTTGAGGACTCTATGCTTTAGTTTGTACATATCTTTTGGTCACTTTTGTGACACTTTGATTCCTTTGTGAACCCTCCTGACTTGTCATTGATTCAGTGCCATACGCTTGGGGGCAATCAAATCTTGTTTGTCCTCACAACATATGTCAAGTCAGTCATCATTACTTGGGGTCATGGCCCCCCCATTTGATCACATCTTTAGTTTACACTTGAGTCTGTAATCTTGTCATTTCTCAAGGACAACTCGCTACTGACACAAACTGGTGTTTTTCAACACCACCATAAACAGTGTTTTTTAACACTATCTTTGGACACATCTTTGTTTTTTAACACATCTCAGATATCTCAATGTAAACATCTTTCGATAACAATCAAACACAATACACTCACAAGCACAACGGTGTTTTTCAACACCTCATACACATCCACATTCGCAAACTTTGAAAGATGCTGAGCTATGATTGAATATTTCTTTGTATGTTGTCTATTCTTATGGATTTCATTGATATTTTCTTTGTCTACTGCTTATTGGTGTAGTCCCGATGATCCAAAAATGTCAAATAAACAGGGTGTATGTGATAAGAGCTCCTGCACTAAGGTGGAACAGCCTCACATCCCTCGATCTTGTTTATTTGTACGCCATGGTGAGGTTGGTACTATCTCCTTGTTATTTCTCTGTTTGTTATTGTTTTGTTTGTTATTGATTTTTTTGTTTACGCATGATCGCACTCATGGTTATCTTGGCTTTGAATGCCTCGATACTGGTGTACTCTTGCAACATTAACTAGAAACAATGTTCAGGTCATCTTGGCTTTTGTGCCCTGGTGCTTACATTTGTTTTCTACATTTCATCCGATGATAAGTCATATTCATATCCTTATGGTTGCATTGTGGTGCCAGTAAGGGTTGTATCGACTTTGATGTTCCAAAAAATTCTCAATGATGATAAGCATACGATGGGTCTCACAACCATGTCCTAGAATTGCACCTTCATATTGCAGCTAGCATAGGATTGTATTTTCATTCTAGAATTTCATTGTGACAATAATTCAGTGTTCTCTTCATTTCATTCTTCTGGGTTCATACTTTGGAGAGTTCCTCTTCACCGTTTGCGTTTCATCATGACTGCACAAGTGTTCGATCCTCGCTCTCGTTTCTTCACATGTTCTTTTGGTTAGCATTTGTCGTCCTGCATGAGATGTTAGTACCATACATATTCATATTCCCAATTCATAATCACCTATGCATTACATTTACATTCTCATTTCTACATTGCATTCACATAAATCATTTACATCCATACATCTTTTCATCTAAATCATAACATGTACATTTCATACATTTATTCTAAACATGTTCATACATTTGCATACATTCTCATCATCTAAACCATCTAAGCATATAGGAAACATCTCATAAATGATAATATACAATATGCGATGATACCAAAAGATGAGCTCATATATATATATATCATGTGTCGATACAAATACAAAATGGTGTTACTCGAGCACGATCTATCTCAAAAAATGGTGATATACTACAAGGATGCCAATGCATCAGATATACCCTATGATCTCATCTATCTATCTATCAAAACATCTAACTCTGGCCCTCTCCCTCATCACCTAGAGGAGGTGGAGGTGGGGCCCTATCTGGAGGTAGTGCCATCTGTGCTCCCTCTGACCCTCTCGTATAGCTTGAGAACCGAGGCACCTATGATGCCTCGTCAGGCACCGCACCTATATATGACACATAATAGTACATGTAACACCCCAAAATTGGCATCTTGCAACCCTAACCAATTTTGTTGCATTTGTCATTCTTCTAAATCATCAAAGTCCTATTGTACTAGGCAATTCTGAGTTTTAAACTGACTCTACTCGACCTGAGTGTCAAATGCAGAAAATCCTAAATCTGTATTAATCATACATCACATTTAATT
>MU227176.1:782857-816148 GCA_018584345.1 Thuja plicata
TATAAGTGCATGCAGTCATTAAAATTAATCTAAATAAATAAATTATTTTTAAATTAAATAAGTCATGTGAAAAATTTATTTATAATATTTACTCTTATCGTATCAACATGACTCCATGGCTCTGCGTACCCCTCCTCAGCACTCTCATGAGACGCAGATGCTCCATGAGGTATTGCAGCCTTTGTAGCTGTGTCTCTTGTGTCCTCCTCATCAATAACATACTGATATGTATCAGCATCAGTAAGCAGTCTGAGGCACAAATTATCACACATAATGCAAGTATGGGGCACGCATACATGTGAACTGTTGCCAGATGTCGATGTGCTAGCATCATCCACACCGAGATGCAACAATAAACCTGGTCTGCGTGATCAACTGATCACTCAGCATGTGAATGGCCATAATACTTTGTGAGGTAGCCTCTGCAATGATATCAGGATGCTGCACTAGAGGAGGGGGTGCGACATCAGTGGGGGGACAAAGGTAGTGGCCTTTTTGTGCTGGGAAAATGGCCTAGTCTGAGGATCTCCTCTGCCTATGCCCATGTTGGGCCTCATGCTCCAATAATTAACATTGTGACCAAGCACAAACTCAGCATACAATATTTTCATGAAATAGAAAGGGAGCTCCAAATTTCTATGGGGTGGTTTATCAAAAACCATCCACTAGCGATCCCAAAAGTGTGTGTGCATTGCTTCGTTTGTGCACCATTTTATTGATACTTTTTACTTTTTGGGGTCAAATTTTAATCCGATTTTAGGATTAACAAAAAGGGAGGCTATATCTTCCTTAGTTATATTAAGGGCAGCAACCCTATCATGGTCAAGCCCGTCATCAAATTGGGTGTGCAAATCATCACGCCAATGAAGAGCAGCATTATGTTGCTACATAAGGGTGTCAATGTTTTCAATAATGGTATTTAGGGTGGCAAGCATAGGATCTAATGTAGGTATATTATTATACGTGTTTTTGAAGCCTCGTATAGTGTTCAAATTCTCTTGCATCAAATCCTCTAAAGATTGAGGGTTTTGAAGTGGTTCTGGATTATTTTGGGGATCATTATTTGGCGAGGGAGGGTTATTATCTTCATTTTTGTCAGTCATGCCTGATTAAATAATATACAAATATAAATTTCAAATCGATTTCATATATTATTAAAAAAATCAATACAAAACCCCATTTTAACCAAAAAAACTACATTTAACATTAAAATGAAAAAATTAATCCAGATATAGCAAGAATTTACTTACCGGATCAACTGTGGAGTCAAATTTGATGTTGGAGAAATCAGGTACCCAAAAAAATCATGTATAGGATATTTCTAGCCATTTTCCAAACCCAAAATGATGAGAGAAATGAGGAAAGTGACTCGCAGGTTTTGATTCATGCCACAGGTTTCGGGTACCTGATTGTTTTGGGTACCTAAAAAAATTGGGTACCCGATATTTTCAGCTACCTAAAAATATCATGTACCTGATTAGGCTTGTCCTTTGGTGTTAGGTTTTCCCAGGTGTACTGACACCCATGCCTAGTAAAAAGTCAACAAACATTTTCATGCACTTTTGAACAAGTGAAAAGTGGATTTTTTCACATCACCACTTTTTGGCCCCCCATGATCTTGCACATACCCAATGACTCATAAACACATTAACACATGGATTTTCAAGGTGGAAACCTTGTTAAGGGAAAAACCACTTGGGACTGGTAACCCAAAATTTTTACTCTTCTGAAGTGAGCTCGGTGAAGAGCCAACCTTGTTAAAGGTTACAAACACACTATTAGGTGTGACCTTGTTAGAAGATTTAAAAGTTTAGTCTATCACTTGATATCGGGCATCTCTATGCTACCTTCCTTAATCAAACACTCACTTGGCCTATCAATAGGTATCTGGCATCTCATGCTATCTTCATGATAAAAAATTTTGATACTCCTTGGGATGTATCTCAATATAGAAAGGATCTTTAAACCTGCTCGGTTAAGAGACTTTCTAAATCAATGGTTAAACTGAAACATTATGATCTATTCACATATACAACTTATACTTTCCTATTTTTAGATCTATTTTAATCTCATAAAACTAATCTAATCAATATATCTCTATTTATACCTTTGCTCCACTTTAATTATGCTCGGTGATGGTATGCTCTATTGCTCGGTGTTCACAAAAAACTTTAGCTCTTTCCTCAGCTTGATTGATCAGGAGTGTATGAAGTTTCTCTTCATCAGTTTCTCTTTAGCATCCTCTTTTCATTCATTCACCCTCTCTCAATTTGTAATGAATTAAATTGTCTCTTTTATCAACATGATATCACTATTGTTAGGTTCTTAATTTTCTTGATCTTGGCTTGATCCACAATCTTGCCAATTAGATTTAAAGAAAAAATCTAGTTTTATCTCGTAGAGATCTTCTTTCCAAATGCACAAAATAACTTTGAATCCTTTACTTATCTCTGTCTTTATCTTGTCGATGAAAATAAAGATAACTAGCAGTTAAGTCCATATTTAGCTCTGCCAGCTAGATACTTTTTCATATATGAACTCAAGTTAATTTTGGTGTTTTAATTCTTTGATAGCTTTGGTTAACACTCTAGTTCTCCTCGGGCTTCTCCATCAGTTTACACTATGTTTTTGGCCATCGGTTATGCTTGTGATTTTTATCACCGGTAATGCTCGTCAATGTTCTTGCTGAGGCAATACTGTGACTTGACTTTCAATGATCTCTATCCATCGGGTTCCACTAGTCGTCGGTGTTTGAAGTCACATTGTGAATGCTTGTATTTTATGTATTACTGAAAGCATAATATTTACCTCTCTGATTCTCTTAAGTCTTTGAAACTTTGATTATAACCATTTAGATTATATCAAGTTGACATCAATGATAATATAATCCATTAATTGATTTAATGTCTTGCATTATCCTTCTGTATTTCGGTGATCAACTTAACATCTTCAAATATTCAATCAGTTACATGTCATCAATCTCTCCCTTTGGCATTGATGGAAACATACTAGATTATCATACTATACTATTACTAATACAATATGAAATTGTAGACGTCCAAAAATATTAATATTATTTTCCCTCTCATTCCTCTAACTATTTAATTCAATCAATTAAATAGTTTCATTTATCAATAGTTTAAGTACTATTCTAATGTATTTTATTTAAATACATTTGCCACCACAAAATCCCCTTTTAATAAATTTATATTTATTAAATCCTCCATATTCCTAATTCTTCTAAACCATAGTTTATTCAAATTCAATTTGGATTATAATCTAAACCCTAGCTAGGAACCTATTAATCCTACCATAAAGCCTACCCTATTCCTACCCTACTCCCATCACCTCATTTCCTAAGTATGCTTCCCCACCTAACTGTCCTTTTAACCATGCTTAATGGGTGATTCCTAACCTTTTTAAGGCTAATGTAATGCTCACCCACATGGGGAAATTCTCTCCAAAGTGGGCACCCATTCCTCTTTAATTCCCTCTTACAACTTTGTCTCCCCTTTTGAAATATTGAGCTACTCAATATTAATGCCAACTTTGACTCAAAATTGGCCACCTTTTCAAGTCCATGTGTATCTTATGTGGCTCTTATGTGGATGCCACATAGGTGCCACTTCATCCAAGCATATTCCTCTCTCCAAAAACTCTATAAATACAGGCCTTCTCCTCTCATATTATCATCTCTAAATTTGCATTGTTATTATGTTAGAATTGCTTTAGAATTCATCGTCATTTTCATGCTAATGTTCTTAGTTTCTAGTTTTTATGCTTTTCATACTTAAGTCACTTAGAAATCACATGCTAGGTACTAAATTGGTGAATGAATCTTAGTTTCTATATTGGCATATGCATATCATCTTCATAGCTTAGAATATCATCTTCTTGAAGAAGATTTGAGACTAGTTCTTCATACTAGCTCTTGAATCTTTCTTCTTGTTTTTGTAATCTTGCATTTGCATTGGGATCCATAGCATTTGTGTGTTTGAGAGAGCACACCCACATAAATATAAAAGAGCAAATCAAAATGAGTAGAAGAATAGGGTGAATTTGTTTACTTATTTTAAGCTCTATTTGATGTTATTTGGTGTTCTTTGTTGCTTGCTTGAGCTTTCACATGCTTTTGAAATGATTTATGTGCTAACCCACTAATGTTTGCATATTTGAGCTTGCTCCCAACAGATTGAATAATTCTTCATACACATTCTGGCATTCTTGGTGGGACCCACGTCCCTAAAATTCTAACTTCTTGTCTTATTTCTCTTCAAATTTTGCCTAGAACACAAAGCAGTGTCTGTGTTTCATGCAGGGGCGTCTGTGCAAATGTTGGTTCTCACAGAACTGTCATTCGGCGTCTTCGCTGAACAATCATCTCCGCTCTGAATTGGCATCTCCGCCTAGAAGAGCTAGTTTAAGACTTTGCAAACACAACCTTTTAATTTATCAAGATTTTTGGTTTTCCTACTAGTTTTTGACATATTATCATTCTATTTTTCAGCAGAGATTCATTTTACAAGCAGAGATTATGTCAAATTTTTTATTAGGGAGAATACATTCTGATAATGGTTCAAAGAACACTAGCTTTTAATTTGTGTTAATACTTTCTAAATGGCTAAATTTGATCTAACTAAAGACTAGAAAGAAGAAAAGTGACATTTATTTGCTATCTTTTTGTGTTTACAGGTAAATTAGCGGCTTTGTAAATGCTGGTTCATGAACTTGGTGTCTGCGACTCACAAATCAGCGTCTACACCCTGCATTAGCGTCTGCACTCTATAAACTGGAGTCTCTGACTGGTATATCTATTTTTTTGGTTTTCTGTGTTTTTTAGAGAATTTTCTGCTTTCTGCCTTTTTTTAGAAAAAAACCAGAATCGGCGTCTGCGCCCTGAACCGGCGTCTGCGCTCTATCAAATTTTGATTTATCATATGCTAACAAGTGTTAATTGTTTCTTGTGTTTTTAATGCTTGCCAAAGGCTAAACTTGAAACTACTAACTGATTGTTTTGCAGCACCGTTTGTCAAAGACGCAAATTAAAAAACTACTCACATTTGTCTTACAAGTTACCTCAGATCTACATCAACCAAATGATCATGTTTGCATTAGTATTTTTTATAGGCACCTAGACTAATTAGTTAGATTTTCTTGTTTAATCCTAAGTGAGTGTTAGGGGATTATGCTCTCTTCCCTTTTGGGAAGATCAAAAACCTAAACACACTTACTTAGTGTTAAACAATCGAATCTTTTGGAAAGAAAAATGCGTGTCTTGCATACTTGTGGAGAAAATGATACTAGATAGGAGATTATGCTCTTTTCCCCTTGTGGGAAAATAAAAAATCTAGACTCCTTTAGATGAGCCTGCCAATTGAGGAAAAAATCTCCCAGAAATGACCCACGTGAGAACGAGGTGTAAGCTACACCACTATAACTCACATTAATAAAATTTACTCTTTGGGGCCAAAGCCTCGGGAGTCGATTGGCATCTGAGCTTATACTTGGCTCTCGTCTAACTTAAGTGTGGCCTCACAGTCTCAATCATGTTTACGTGACCACTTTTGTCAAGATGCTCTATGGGGCTATACGCCTGAATCATGCTTGCGTGGACATAGAAGACAATTGAACGAAGAACCATACTAAACACTCTAGGCTTAGAAGCTACCCGGAACACCCCCGAAAGGTGATAATGCTTGTGCAAGGAAGATAGTAACTTTCCCAAGATCACTCGTACATTGGTGCCACCTGGATCGCTTGGAATCAGATAATACGGTGTCATGACTGGAGCCATTGTGTGCTTGGTGACGGTCATATTATGATTAGCTCTTGTGTGTGTGCCTAAGCTTACGATAAATTATTTTCATGCTATGCCAATTCCTTAGGTAGATTTTGTGCTTGAAGTGCTTGAAGAAATTGACAAATCCAAAACACAAACAAAATATCTAACATTCAAATTTGCCAAGTGCTTGTATCCTTCAAAGTTGGTTTGTGCCTTGTCGGATTGTTTTCAGACACATGCTTGTTATTTTCTGGTTTGACTATGTTTAAATTGGTTCTTACCATTGAACAAATCTATTGAGAAATCAAAACACGATCAAGCTTTTTCCAGATTATCAAAACAACATCCTTTTGCAAAAATTCTGTCTTTCATGAGATATGTCCTAAAAACCTCAAACTATTCATCCAAGATCAAATCTGCTTATAGGACATGACCGATTCCAAGAAACCCAAGAAGGTGAAAACCCCGTTACCACCCATGCAAAGAGAATAGAAAAACACAACCCGAGAGGCCGCCAAGTACCAACACATTATCGATTATGTCAAGCAAGAAATCCATAAATGAGAACAATTTGAGAAAGTGATCTACAATAGAAAGGTTTCTTTTTTCATGGGCAAATATCATCTAAATTATGCTTTTGTTGGAGTTGAACAATATGACTAGGCGGTTTACCATAACAAACACAAGTTCCTCCTCTTCTTAAGCTCACTTAGCGTGCATTTTAGAGCCTCACTTAGGTAGTCATCTTTAGGAACACATCACACACTCATCCTAGCATGATCTTGCATTAATCAAATCAATCCCAATCATCCTAGCATCATCCTAATCATCATCCAAAGCATCCTTGATCACACCCCTCACTTGGTAGTGCATACCTTTTTGAGTTTCTAAAAACCTACATCTTAATCAAACCCCATCCTTGAATGTCCCTAAACTAAGCATTTTTTAGATAATCCCCTTTGTCTTTTGCAACCTCATCACCTTGATCAAAAGGTTGGTTTGAATTAACAAAGAATCTCATCCGCCAAAGACCACAAGTCTGTCTTAGGTAGACAATCATATCCACTTGATCCTACACTAGGGAAAGCAACCCTTGATCCTTGCATACATCAAGTCATCCTTAATCCGTAGAAGCGCATCCATCATCTTAAGCACATCATAATCCTAGTATCATCATCGTTAGTTTCCTAGGTGCATCCTTGCATACATATTGCATCTCATATTCCTTTAGGATAATCATTTCATGCCACCTATCACACGAGCCACTAAGAAGAGGAAGAACATGGATCCTAATCTTGCCGCTAGCTCATCTAATCTTGCGAATGACAATACCAACACCATGGTCACTTATGCACCTCAGTCCACTGATCAAATCAAACATATCTGGGTAGACACTAATGAAAATCCCACTCTAAGTACCGTTGAAACATTTATCAACCATCCAACACTTATCTACATGGTAAATGCCATGAGTGGATGTAATAGCAACCAGGTACTCTTGGACATCCAACAACAAGGAATTCAACTTCCACCTTGGATTATACCCACACTTGTCACATGACCTATGCCACTTCTAGGGGAATGTCCTTATCCTATGAGAAATGAATTTTTTGATCCACTTCAACGATCCCTACAAGTGGGAACTCTTCTTGCGCAAGTAGTTCATCTCTCCATTCCACCTTTTATCATACACACAACACCTTCACCTACCTTGGGAGCCCTGCCTCTTGATACCACATCAGTAGCACAAACAATAGCCCCTATCATTATGAAAGCACCTCTGCAAGCCACAGTCGCTCCTCTTTTGCAAGCAATCCCAACATTTGTTGCAAAATTTCCACCACCACCAGTTAGCACACATCAGACCACCATTCCATCTATTCCCACTCAACCCATTCAAAGTGCTACAACCAGTTCACAACATCAAAGCACCCAAGTCTCCATGCCTATTCCACCTTTCTTCACCACAAGCATGCCACCTACCAATGCATATAACCAACCCTTATTTCTGCAAGGGTCCACTTTTTCCGCTCCACCAGCAACATAATCGCAATGAATGCTAGCAGTTTCACTTCAAACATGGTTTAACCCAAATCCCCCCATACTACAACCATCCACGAATCCCTTCGTCGTACCCCAAACTCCCACCCAACCTATCCAACATCAACCTATCCAATAGCAACAACAATAGAAACCTATCCAACAACAACAACAACAACATATCCAACAACAACCTATCCAACAGCAACAAATCACCAATCGATTCACATCTTAAGTACAACAAAAACCAATCAACCCCTTTGCAGCTGCACAACCCACTCTCCAAACTACACAGCAGCCACAACCACAAATGCAGGGGGGAAATCCGCTCATGGCACAACCACTGCAACAGTTTGCTAACCCTTTTATCCAACCCGTGCAACAACAGCAAACACATTTTGCCAATTACATAGCCATGCCATTTTTTGCTGCATCGCAAATATTCCCCCTCCACAACAAGTTCTCACTAGGGGCAACAAACTCCATCTTATACAGGTGCGCAACAAACTCATCCCGCCTATCCAATGCTGCAACAAATACAAGCATATTTCCAATAGTTGCAACAATCTTATCAAGCGTCGACACCTCCTCCACTGCAGTATTCCACTCAACCACAACAACCTAGATACATTGACTAGCAACCACCCTACCAAACACCACAATATCCCCCACAGAATCCTCCATTTTCACCATTTGATCCATATCAAGTTCAAGGAAATACTGCAATCATGATCAACAATCCTCCCCCGCAAATCAATCTTGAATGGGAGGAAATGAAGAATGCCCTCAAGGAGCTAAAAGCTGGGACAAAAGCTAAAAAATTCAAGTTTGAGGAGGTATGTCCTTATCCATTTGATCGATCCATCACTGCTATACCCTTCCCCAAGCACTTTGAGACCCCAAAATTTGATAAATATCAGGGGAAGGGTGATCTTGTTAGTCACATGAAATAATTCTACATGGCTTGTCAAGAAGTGGCCTATAGTGATAACTTCCTCATAAGACTATTTCCCAAAAGCTTGGGAGCCACTGCTCTTGAATGGTTCTACAAAATCCCTTACGGCATAGTCTCTACTTTCACAAAATTATCTAAAACATTTGTGGCCCAATACGCACATAATGTCAAAAATGAACTCTCACTCCTTGACCTATGCAATTCTAAACAAAAGGGAGGAGAAAGCCTGGCTGATTATCTTTAGCACTAGCAAGGGCTTACTACAAGGTTGTCTTACTAACCCCTAGAGCAGCATCTTATCAAAATCTTCATTAACAACCTTCATCCTAAGTTCACCTATCACATGCACATGAACTATATACAAACTTATCACGATATCAGAATTAAGGGAATGGACCTTGAATGAGGTCTCGTAGAAGAAGGTATCATTAAGCACTATAAAGAATCCCAGCCTAACAAACATAACAATGATCGATCATGATACTGGAATAAGAACAAAAAATTGGTAATAGATGGAGCCACTGACACCAAACACATTCAAGTTGTGGTAGCTAGTCCTAATGCACCTACCTAGACTTATCAGCAAGCACCACCAATGTACCCTCAACCTCCTCCCATGTATCAATAGCCTAATCCCATGTATCCTCAACCAGCATATCATCAAAACATGCGCCCTCAAGGTCCGCCTATCTATCCTCCTCTAGGGACATCATATCAACACCACTATCAGGGTCCTATGAATCAAACAAATGCTATCTTAGTCCCGCATAGACAACAAAGAACTCACACCTCGAATGCGCCACAATGCACATTTACCCCTTTGGGTGAACCTATAGACATCATCTTCCACAATCTGGTCCAAGAAAACCAAGTCGTATATCCTAAAACATAGCCATTTGATGAATCAAATCCTAAGCCAGCTTGGTATAAATATAACAAGTACTGTGGATACCATCGTGTTAAGGAACACACCATGCTTAAATGCATGAAGTTGAAACATTATAGCCAAGATCTTATTGACCACAAGGAGATCGAAGTGGATTCTCCTGCCCAATCATCGCCAAATGCGGCCCTTAAAATTTATCAAAATGCATTCCCTAAACACACTTCCGGTACAGGCCCAAGTAATCCTACTTAGTCCTCTGATCAGGGAAAGGGTAAACAAGCGGAAAACACTGATAGAAAAGATTATACAAATGCATATATCAACTATGATAATCTCATCGACTGCATATCCCAAGTCTAGTCCTCCGTCAATGTCATCCATGTCAAGGGTGCTAATAACCAATGCGCAATCACCACTCGTAGAGGTAGGATAACAGTTGTAGGTGCTAGTCCCACCCCATTTGCTGGGACCCAATACAACATTTTGGAACACCTAGGGAATACTCCAGCCCAAATTTCCATCCTAGATCTTCTCCGCACATCACCCATTTATCAAGAGATCCTCAATAAAGCCTTACAAGAATCCCATGTCCCCAGGGACATCAACCTCACTGAATTCCAAAACCTTGTCGGACACTTGTCTACATCTTGTGGGGTCTCCTTTAGACCAATAGACGTACCCTCCAATGAAATGATCATAATCTCCCACTCCGTATCACTATCATGGTTAAAGATTTTTCCATCAAACGGGTCATGATAGATAATGGATCAGGCCTAAATCTGTGCACTCTAAAATTCATAAAATAGTTGGGTTGCACTGAGGCTGATATAACAAATGATGTCATCATAATAAAAGTATATGACAATCTGGAGCGTACTTTTGAAGGCACCATATCATTTCCCATTCAAGTGGGCCCAGTTATCCAGGAGACATTATGTCATGTTGTTGATCTTCACCTTCCCTACAACATCCTCCTTGGATGCCCATGGATTCATTCTATGCAAGCCATCCCATCCACCTACCATCAGTGCATCAAATTCCCATATAAAGGCACTGAGATCACCATCTGCGCAGATCCCAAACCCTTCGCATACTGCAATGCGTTGGAGACATCCTTTCCACATTCCAATCACTGTCCCAGGATTGATATCGACACCTTTGTCACTAGCTCATCTCAAACCCATTCAGACCCAGAAACAATCCTCTCCTCCACCTTGTCCATGGTCAAGATCAACAACAAAGGTTGTGGTGAGTACACTTTATCTGATGCCTTCGCAGTTGGAGCACTGCCAATTGATCCTCACACTCAAGGCCACCAACCTAATCTAAGCAAAATAGAATCAAAGACAACCAAGGCATTACAATTTGGTCCTACCACTTTTATATCAAAAGCTACTTTGACTGGCCAGGAAATGACACCAAACATCAACCAATGGCTATATAAAGACCCACCACCCAAGGACACAAGTCACCTCAATTACTTCAAAGATAAGTACCCCACAACGCACCAACTGGTGATAGAAAAATGGAACTACCAAGGAGATGGCCTTGGTTATGAAGAGAAAGGAATGAAAGATCCTATTATACCTACCCAACTAGAAAAGAACCTGGGCCTTGGCATGGGCTCTAACATGAATGGGGGCACCAACGAGTTCATCAACTATTCCTCTTGTCCATCCTTGGGCGAAATTGTTGACATCAAAGATATCCCAGAAGAGAAAGTTGTGAGAGATTATGATGATGTTTTCGACAATGAAACCTTCCTGGGCAATGTTGTCCTACAACAACTTTCCATCCTCTTCATTGACTTCCCCCTCTGCTATCCTAAACTCATAAACTGGGACCAACCAAGTGTCATACATGTTGACGAGTTCCAAAGTGAGGACGCACTCCTAAGCTTTATGGGAGCAATTGAGAAAAGCAGTGACTGGGGGAAAGACTTATCATATGTCTACAAACTAGACCCAAAGGTATACTTTGGGGAAGAGGAGAACTTTAGCCACAAAAATGACACAGAAAACAAAAATAAAAAAGAGAAAAATCGATCCCCTAGCGAAAACCCCTCTGGGGCGCTATTTGATCATAAAAAGGTAAAAAAAAGGGTGTATCCCCTGGTGAAAACATCTCTAAGGTGCCAGAGGATGAAGATTCTCCTCTTCCTCTTATCTGAGATTACAGGCCTAAAAAATCGTCAATTCTCATTGAAGAAGCAAAACCTGTCAATCTGGGTACCAAAGAAAATCCTGCCATCACATACATAGCAGCATGTCTGACTGAAGCAGAAGAAAGTGATCTTGTCACTTTATTAAAGTAATCCATCAACAAGTTCGCATGGTCTTACTCCCACATGCTAGGGTTAGATCCCAAATTGGTGGTTCACCACCTAGCAGTGGACCCGAACATCAAACCTGTCAAGTAAAAGCTCAGAAAGATGCACCCTAAAGTGGCACTACTTGTCAAAGTAGAGCTAGAAAAAATACTCCATGCCAAGATCATTCGCCCCATTGACTATTCTGACTGGATCTCTAATATGATGCCCATCTCTAAGCCTGATAAATCAATCAGGATATGTATAGATTTCAGAGATATCAATAAGGCATGTCCCAAGGATGATTTCCCCTTGCCAAACATAGACATGATTGTGGATCTCACAACAGGACATGAGATTTTGTCACTCATGGACGGCTTTTCCAGATATAATCATATCTGCATTGCAGAAGAAGATCAACATAATAAAACATTCACAACCCCTTGGGGCACCCTCTACTATAACATGATGCCTTTTGGCTTAAAGAACGCTTGGGAAACCTATCAAAGAGCCATGACTGTCATTTTTCACGACATGATTCACAAGATCCTTGAAGACTATGTGGACGATATCTTGGCAAAATCAGTAAATAGAGAAGATGACCTAGATGTTCTGGAATGTGTCTTTGACAGAATTAGACACTACTGCTTAATGGTCAACCCTAAGAAATGTGTCTTTGGAGTCACGTCAGACAAACTCCTAGGGTTCATTGTATCCAGACGAGGCATTGAAATCAATCCAAAGAAAGTACAAGCTATTATAGAGATGCCTCCACCAAAAACACTCTAATAGTTACGCAGTCTCCAAGGAAAATTACAATCAGTGTGCCATTTCATCTCTCAACTAGCAGAAAAGTGCCAACCATTCACTCATCTCCTGCGTAAAGATAATACATTCAAGTGGGATCCTCAGTGTCAGAAGAGTTTTGACAAAATCAAAGAATACTTGGCTAATCCACCCATCTTGGTACCACTTGTACCTAGTCGACCACTCATCCTATACATTTCTGCTACTACTACAGCACTGGGGGCACTCCTTGCTCAATTGAATGATGAAGGCAAAGAAAGAGCCATTTATTATATCAGTCAAACCTTAGTGGGTTATGAGCTCAATTACTCTCCTATGGAAAAATCATGTTTGGCAGTGGTCTTTGCCACTCAAAAACTTCACCAGTACATGCTTAGTCACACAACCAAGCTCATTTCAAAGGTGGATCCTCTCAATTACTTACTCTCCAGGACTACACTTACAAGTCGAATAGAAAAATGGGTTATGTTTCTAAGTGAATTTTATATTCAGTATGTCGACAGAAAAGCCATTAAAGGGCAAGTCATTGCCGATCAGCTAGCCAAAGCACCATTGGTAGATGCATATCCTTTGGTCACAAAATTTCCAGATGAGCATTTGTACATGATAGAAGAACAACAAACATGGAAACTCTACTTTAATGGGTCTTACACAGCTCATGGCACAGGAGCAGGAATACTTTTTGTCACACCTCAAGGTGACTACATCCCCATGTCATTCAAATTGGGATTTCCCTACACAAACAACATTGTAGAATATGAAGCGCTAATTACAGGACTCCACACGGCCATAGAATGGAACATCACATATATCCAGGTCTTTGGTGACTCCCAAGACTCCCAACTCATCATCAAACAAATCTTATATGATTATCAAACCAAAGATGACAAATTGACACCATATAAGAAGATGGTTGACAAGTTGAAAGAACACTTCCTCCACTTGTAGCTATCACAAGTACCACATTTACAGAACAAAGCTGCTAATGCAATGGCCACAAGTGGCTCCCTTCTCGAGATTCCTCATGAGTCTATGCAATATGAATTATTAGTTGAGAAACTACATGGTCCAGCTTATGAGAATGATGAATCAAATCGTGTATGTGTCTTGGTTGGTCCCCATTCCCTGTGGTACCATGATATCCAAGCTTACCTATAAAATGGTATCATATCTCCTCATCTCACTGCGAACCAACACCAAAACTTTATCCGCAGAGCATCCCGTTACACCCTCATAGCCAATACCCTTTATCGTCGAGGCTATCACAACATACTCTGCAAATGTCTAGATGAAAATGAAGCCACCCAGGCTTTACAAGAGGTACATGCTAGAATCTGTGGTACCCACATGAGTGGCATGGTCCTAGCCAAGAAAATTCTATGCATAGGGTACTATTGGCCTACAATGGAACATGATGCTTGCGAGTTTGTCAAAAAGTGCCTACCTTGTCAACAACATGCTAATTTGATCCATGCTCCTGCTCAGGACCTCAGACCTATTGTGCCTCCTTGGCCCTTCTCTTGTTGGGGTTTTGACCTCGTTGGTAAGATTACTCCCCTCTCCTCTAAAGGCCACAAGTACATAATCATAGCTATGAAGTACTTTACAAAGTGGGTCAAAGCAATTTCACTCACACTCACTACTGGTGTCCAGATATCTAGATTCATCCTCTACCACATTGTCTGCCACTTTGGCATACCCTCCACCATCTTCACAGATCATAGTACACCATTTGAAAATCAACATGTTAGTGATCTGTGTGCTCGCCTCCATATCCATCACCACTTCTCCAGTCCGTATTTCCCACAAGGTAATGGTCAAGCTGAGGCAACTAATAAAACCATCCTCAAAATCCTTAAGAAAGTTGTCAATGATACTGGTTGTAACTGGCATCTCCAAATCAATCCTTCCCTCTAGGCATATCGCACCTCCTACCATACTCCTACTAGAACTACTCCTTATTCCCTAGTCTATGGTGTTGAAGTAGTCTTACCAATTGAGGTTGAACTACCCTCCCTCCGAGTATCACTAAGAGGCCTGATTGATGATGAAGATTACCGGGTAGCATGACTCACACAACTGGATCTCCTAGATGAAAAGCACTAGCAAGCTTATGATCACTTGATTATTTACCAGAATAGACTCAAGAGGAACTATAACAAGAAGGTCCACCCATGATAGTTGCAGGTAGGAGACCTTGTGCTAAAAAAAAATTAGAAAGTGGGTACTGATCGAGAAAAGAAAGGCAAGTTTGAAGACACCTGGCAAGGTCCATATGTTGTCACTGCATGCTTCAGTTCTGGGGCATATCAAATCTCCACCCAAGAAGGAGAACCATTGAATGATCCTATCAACATAATTCATCTCAGGCGCTTCTATGCCTGACAGTTGGTTGTTCATTCTAGTTATCTGAGAAAATCCAAAAAAAAAAAAAAAGTGTAAAAAGTCCTGAAGAAAGCACAAAAACAATGAAAAATAGTCTTAAAAAAATATAAAAAATCTCAAAAAAGTAGAAAAATGAAGCTGATAAAATGGTTGTCCCAGTGAAAACCTGGTAAACAGGCACTTGGGCAATATAAAAAAAAAAAAATCAAAAAGATCCAAAGAAATCAAAAAGAAAAATAAAGAGAAAAACTTTCGTCCAGTGGTGAAAACTTGGCAATCAGGCGTCTTGGAGAAGTATGGGTGATGAAAACCTAGAAACAGGCATCACACATAGTGGACCATTCAATTATCTATCAAAATATCATTTCCTTCCATCACCAACACCGCATCTCCACTAATCTCCGCATTCCCTATATTCCTTGGGTGTTCACATATCATACGCACTAGTTCACAGTGATCTTCCTATCTCGTATCCTGAGCTTTTGTACACATAATCTTGTATATTGTTGTCCATACATTATACTATTCAAATCCCTGAGCGTCAGTCATATATATTCCTTTTGTCTTGAGTTTCTCCTTGTATGATCCTACGGTGGTTCTATAGTTTGCTTGAAGTGCGCATTTGATCAATCAACTTAGTAAGTCCCATCTTTTTGGAAATGATTCTTGAGGATGTATCCTTCCTCGCGTCAACTTAAATCTAGATTATCATCATCTTTGGTTTCTCACAGGATGCATCTCTCCTCTTGAACTAATCAATCAGCACACGCACCTATCACGCACATTGAGACAAATAACATGAAGAATATTTGAGACTAGTTCTTCATACTAGCTCTTGAATCTTTCTTCTTGTTTTCATAATCTTGCATTTGCATTGGGATCCATAGCATTTGTGTGTTTGAGAGAGCAGACCCACATAAATCTAAAAGAGCAAATCAAAATGAGTAGAAGAATAGGGTGCATTTGTTTACTTATTTTAAGCTCTATATGATGTTATTTGGTGTTCTTTGTTGCTTGCTTGATCTTTCACATGATTTTGAAATGATATATGTGCTAACCCGCTAATTTTTGCATGTTTGAGCTTGCTCCCAAAAGGTTGAAGGATTCCTCATACACATTTTGGCACGCCCATTGGGACCCACATCCCTAAAATTCTAACTTGTCTTATTTCTCTTCAAATTTTACCCAGAACACAAAGCAGCGTCTGCATTTCACGCAGGGGCGTCTGCGCAAACGCTAGTTCTCACACAACTGTCATTCGACATCTTCACTGAACCATCATCTCCACTCTAAACCGACATCTCCGCCTAGAAGAGATAGTTTAAGACTTTGCAAACACAACCTTTTGATTTATCAAGATTTCTGATTTTCCTACTGGTTTTTTAGCATATTATCATTCTATTTTTTAGCAGAGATTCATTTTACAAGAAGAGATTATGCCAAATTTTTATTAGGGAGAATACATTTTGATAATGGTTCAAAGAACACTAGCTTTTAAGTTGTGTTAATACTTTCTAAATGGCTAAATTTGATCTAACTAAAGACCAGAAAGAAGAAAAAAGACTTTTATTTGTTGTCTTTTTGTGTTTACAGGTAAATTGGCGGCTTCATAAACACTAGTTCATGAACCAGCGTCTGCGACTCACAAATTAGTGTTTGCGCCCTGCATTGGCGTCTGCACTCTGTAAACCGGCGTCTCCGACTGGTATATCTATTTTTTTGGTTTTCTGTGTTTTTTGGAGAATTTTCTGCTTTCTGTCTTTTTTTAGAAAAAAACCAGAATCGGCATCTGCGCCCTGAATTGGCATCTGCACCCTATCAAAGTTTGATTTATCATATGATAACAAGCGTTAAGTGTTTCTTGTGTTTTTAATGCTTGCCAAAGGCTAAACTTGAAACTACTAAATGATTGTTTTACAACATCATTTTTCAAAGACGCAAATTGAAAAACTACTCACATTTATCTTACAGGTTGCCTTGGATCTACATCAACCAAATGATCATGTTTGCATTAGTCTTTTTTATAGGCACCTAGACTAATTAGTTAGATTTTTTTGCTTAATCCTAAGTGAGTGTTAGGGGATTATCCTCTCTTCCCTTTTGGGAAGATGAAAAACCTAGACACACTTACTTAGTGTTAAACAATCAAATCTTTTGGAAAGAACAACACGTGTCTTGCATGCTTGTGGAGAAAAAGATATTGGATAGGAGATTATGCTCTTTTTCCCTTGTGGGAAAATCAGAAGTCTAGACTCCTTTTTGTCTCCAATCTAGGTTACTATGAATCCTTTAGATGGGCCTGCCGGTTGAGGAAAAAATCTCCCAGGAACAACCCACATGAGAACGAGGTGTAAGCCACACCACTCTAACTCATGTTAATCAAATTTACTCTTTGGGGCCAAAGCCTCGGGAGTCGGTTGGCATCTAAGCTTATACTCGGCTCTCATCTAACTTAAATGTGGCCTTGCGGTCTCAATCACGTTTATGTGACCACTTTTGTCAAGACGCTCTATGGGGCTATACACCTAAATCATGCTTGCATAGACATAGAGGATACAATCGAATGAGGAACCATACTAAACACTCTAGGCTTAGAAGCTACCCGAAACACCCCCAAAAAGTGATAATGCTTGTGCAAGGAAGATAGTAACTTCCCCAAGATCACTCATACATTCGTGCCACCTTGAGCGCTTGGAACCAGATAATACAGCATCATGACTAGAGCCATTGTGTGATTGGTGACGGCTATATTCTAATTAGCTCTTGTGTGTGTGCCTAAGATTACGAGCAAGTATTTTCATGATATGCCAATTCCTTAGGTAGATTTTGTGCTTGAAGTGCTTGAAGAAATTGACAAATCCAAAACACAAACAGAATATCCAACATTCAAATTTGTCACATGCTTGTATCCTTTAAGGTTGCTTTGTCCCTTGTCAGATTTTTTTTAGACACATGCTTGTTATTTTTCAGTTTGACTATGTTGAAATTGGTTCTTGCCATGGAAAAAATCTATTGAGAAATCGAAACACGATCAAACTTTTTCCAGATTATCAAAACAACATCCTTTTGCAAAAATTTGATCTTTCATGAGATATGTCCTAAAAAACCTCAAACTATTCATCCAAGATCAAATCTGCTTATAGGACATGACCGATTCCAAGAAACATAAGAAGGTGAAAACCCCGTTACCACCCGTGCAAAGAGAATAGAAAAAAATAACCCGAGAGGCTACCAAGTACCAACACATTATTGATTCTGTCAAGAAAGAAATCCATAAATGAGAACAATTTGAGAAAGTGATCTACAACAGCAAGGTTGCTTGTTTCATGGTCAAATATCATCTAAATTATGCTTTTGTTGGAGTTGAACAATATGACTAGTCAGTTTACCATAACAAACACAAGTTCCTCCTCTTCTTCACTTAGGGTGCATTTTAGGACCTCACTTAGGTTGTCATCTTTAGGAACACATCACACACTCATCCTAGCATGATCTTGCATTAATCGAATCAATCCCAATCAGCCTAGTATCATCCTAATCATCATCCAAAGAATCCTTGATCACACCCCTCACTTGGTAGTGCATACCTTTTTGAGTTTCTAAAAACCTACATCTTAATCAAACCCCATCCTTGAGTGTCCTTAAACTAAGCATTGTTTAGATAATCCCCTTTATCTTTTGCAACCTCATCACCTTGATCAAAAGGTTGGTTCACATTAACAAAGAATCTCATCCGTTGAAGACTACAAGTCTGTCTTAGGTAGACAATCATATCCACTTGATCCTACACTAGGGAAAGCAACCCTTGATCCTTGCATACATCAAGTCATCCTTAATCCGTAGAAGCACATCCATCATCTTAAGCACATCATAATCCTAGTATCATCATCCTTAGTTTCCTAGGTGCATCCTTGCATACATCTTTCATCTCATATTCCTTTAGGATAATCATTTCATGCCACCTATCACACGAGCCACTAAAAAGAGGAAGAACATGGATCATAATCTTGCCCCTAGCTCATCTAATCCTACGACTGACAATACCAACACCATGGTCACTTATGCACCTCAGTCCACTGATCAAATCGAACATATCTAGGTAGACACTAATGAAACTCCCACTCTAAGTACCATGGAAACATTTATCAACCATCCAGCGCTTGTCCACATGGTAAATGCCATGAGTGGACGTAACAACAACCAGGTACTCTTGGACATCCAACAATAAGGACTTCAACTTCCACCTTGGATTATACCCACACTTTTCACATGACCTATGACACTTCCAGGGGAATATCCTTATCCCACTAGAAATGAAGTTTTTGATACACTTCAACGAGCCCTACAAGTGGGAACTCTTCTTGCACAAGTAGTTCATCCCTCCATTCCACCTTCCATCATACACACAACACCTTCACCTACGTCAGGAGCCTTGCCTCTTGATACCACATCAACAGCACAAACAATACCCCCTATCACTATTCAAGCACCTCTGCAAGCCACAGTCGCTCCTATTTTGCAAGAAATCCCAACATTCATTGCAAACTTTCCACCACCACCAGTTAGCACACAACAAACCACCATTCCATCTATTCCCACTCAACCCATTCAAAGTTCTACAACTAGTTCACAACATTAAAGAACCCAAGTCTCCATGCCTATTCCACCTTTCTTCACCATAGGCATGCCACCTACCAACGCATATAACCAACCCTTATTTCTGCAAGGGTCCACTTTTCCCGCTTCACCAGCAACACAATCAAAAATGTGGTTTAACCCAAATCCCCCCATACTGCAACCATCCACGAATCCCTTCACCGTACCCCAAATTCTCACCCAACCTATCCAACAACAACTATTACAAATGTCTGACTTTTGGTAAGATCAAAATATCTTGGATTTTTTTCTTGCAGAAAGGTTGTCTTCAATCTTCAATCCCTTTATTGGATAGATATATAATCTAATGTCTCTTTTCTGATATGTGCTTTTCCTTGACTGCTCCTCTTCTTGATAATCTATTTTTCTTTTGAGAACAATCTTTCTCTTTGTTTGAACTCTCTCCCTTTGTTACTTCTCTCCCTTGGATATTTCATATGTAATCAATTTATCTCCCTTTGAATATTGATTAACTCTTTCTTTCTGATTTTTAGGAACTTCACTTCATGGATAATGATATAATCTCTTTTGATCAATGAGATAATCTCTTCCTTTATCATATCTCTCCATGAGATAATCTCTTCCTTATGTTCCTTTTGATAATGAGAATAATCTCTCCCTTTGACAAAAATGCCAAACAAAAACACTTCTTGTTTTTATCATCTTCCATTCTTTACATAATATATTCCTTGAATTTCCCTATCCATCAGCAATACAATGTCTCAGGTGATCAGTGCATACTTGTACCTTACTGTGTACATATGAATCTGTTGTTGTGTGTCTCAGTGTTTGCATCAACATGACTGGTCTTCAGATTTGGTATAGGCTGATGCAACCTCCTAGTCAGCTTACTAACTAATAGGCAGGGGTTGGACCCCTAGTCTCTGTCTTAGGTACTCAAATGTATCCTTCGGTAATGACTTGGTGAATATATCGGCTAATTGTTCCTTTGATTGAATATATTCCAGTGTCACTTCCTTTGCTTGCAATTGTTCTCTCAGATAGTGATACTTGATAGAAATATTCTTAGTCTTAGCATGCGTGACTGGATTCTTAGAAATGTTTATTGCATTGGTATTATCACAATAGATAATTAATGGTTCAAGAATATTCATATTCATACCTTCCATAAATTGTTTGATCCATGCAATATTGGAGCAATTTGAAGTAGCAGCCACATACTCTTCTTCTGTAGTAGACTGCGAGATGCATCCTTGCTTCTTGTTGATCCATGTGACAAGTCGGTCACCCATGAAGAATGCTCCTTAGTTGTCCTTCATCAATGGCTCCAGCCCAATCAACATATGTATAGACTTGTAGCTCAAATTTTTCTTCTCTTTTGCACCATAAGCCATAATCCTCGGTGTTCTTCAGATATCTCAGAATTCTCTTGACATCAGTCATATGTGACTCTTTGGGATTAGCAGAGAATCTTGCAACTATTCCAATCGCATGTGCTATATCTAGTATGGTATGAACAACATACATCAATTTTCCAATCATTGATCTATATAAGGTCTGATTTACCCCATTGGATTTGTCTTCTTTTTTTAGCTTACATCCGATAGCCATAGGTGTTCCAACTGGTTTGGAATCTTCCATCTTGAATATCCTCGACAATTCTTTGATGTATTTGGACTGAGTGATATATATGCTTGCATCTTGTTGAATAATTTGTAGACCAAGAAATAATTTGATCTCCCCAAACATAGACATTTCAAATTCCTTTCTCATTTCATTAGCAAAGGATTTGCATAACAATTCATTTCCCAAAAAAATGATATCATCAACAAAAATTTCAGCAATCAGAATATTACCATCGGTATTTTATTTTAAGTATAGACTGCTATTTTCACTTGTTCTAACAAATTTTATGCTAATGAGAAATGAGTGAAGTCTACCAGGCTCTAGGTGCTTGTTTCAATTCATACAATGCTTTATGTATTCTACATACCATGTTTCTCTTGTCTGGATCAACAAACCCTTCCGGTTATTCAATGTATACCTCTTCTTCTAGTAGGAATGCAGATTTGACATCCATCTGGTATACCTTGAATCCTTTAAATGCAGTATAAGAAAGTAAGATTCTAACTCCTTCTAGTCTAGCAATGGGTGCAAATGTTTCTCCATAACCAATACCTTCTTCTTGTGCATATCCCTTGCATACTAACTTTGATTTGTTTCTAGTGACTGATCCATTCTCATTCTACTTGTTTCTAAATATCCATTTGGTACCGATGACATTCTTGTCATCTAGTCTCGGTACTAGTGTCTATTTACTGTTATTCTCAATTTTTTCTATTTCTTCATTCATATCACTGACCCATTCTTCATTCTCAAGTGCATTATTAACAAATTTAGGCTCAAAATCACAAAGTAAACATCTGTTGTTTAGTGACTTACTTCTTGTTCTTGTTCCAGGCTTCTTGTCTCCTATGATTTGATTCTGTGGATGATGTCTTCTGAAATACTTGGAAAGTTTTGGTTCATCTATGTGTTCATCATTCTGATCATCTTCTTGACTTTCATTCTGATCTCCATTGTTCGGAACATCATCTTGAGGATTTTCCTAATTTTTGGTAATTGTAGCCTGATGCTTGGATGCAATTTTTTGTTGCTTGGGACTGATACACTGTTGCTCAAGTAGAGTGTCACGTTCTGTATAAACAAACCTGTTGTATTTCTTTGGTTCCTTTTTCTTTCCTTATCATTCTTTTCTGCAAATTCATCTATTTTCACATTTGCACTTTCAATGATTTTGTTAGATGACTTGTTAAGACATTTATAAGCCTTGATTTTGGTTGAGTACCCTAGAAAGATACCTTCAACACTTTTGGAGTCAAGTTTTCCATTTATATCATCCTTCAAAATATAACATTGACTACCAAAGATTCTGAAGTAACTTACATTCGATGTATGACCATACCAAAGCTCATAGGGTGTCTTCTTTGTGTCCTTCAATTGTACTTTGTTTAATGTGTAGATAGTAGTATTGATAGCTTCCCTCGAGAAATTTTGAGTGATGCTTTTCTCAATTATTAATATTATTGCACAATCAACAATTGATCTATTTCTCCTTTCAACAATTCCATTTTGTTGTGGTGTTCTTGGTGCAAAAACTTGTCTTTTAATTCCATGCTCATTGCAATAGTTAGTGAATTCATCTAAAGTAAATTCCCCTCTTCTATCTGACCTTAAGCATTTCAATTTCTTTTCACTTTGTTTTTCTACCATAGCCTTGTACCATTTAAACATCTTAAATGCTTTTTATTTATCTTTTAAGAAAATGATTGTCATCATTCTAGAATAATCATCAACAAAGAGAATATAATACCTATCTCTATAGTAGCTCTTTGTCCTCATGGGTCTACATAGATCTGTATGGACTAATTCTAGAATTGCATTAGATGTATGGGTTTTAATCTTGAAACAATACTTTTTCATCTTACCTTTTTGACAATTATTGCACATGATATGCTCAGGCTTAGTCATGCTCGGTAAGCCTCTGACATTCCTTTTGTTTCTTTTCTTTATCATGTTGTCAAAGTTCACATGACACAATATTTTGTGCCACAACCATATGTATTCGTTTCTAGCCATTAAACAAGTGGTGTTATTGTCATCAAGATAGAAAAGGTTACCTTTTGTCTGCTCACCAATACCAATCAATCTTCCTGATTCATTGAAGATATTTGTCTTCTTATTTTCTAATGCTACTCTGTGACCTGAATTGTTCAGCTATGAGACACTTAACAAATTATAATTTAGTCCTTTTACCCAATAAGAATTTTCACATTTTATTAGGTTATTCAACATTATGGTTCCTTTATCTTCAACTGGACAAGGTGTATCATTTTTCATTCTCACTGAACCACCATTATAGTATTCAAAAGTCCCAAAATTTTGTTTATCACCGGTCATATGGTGAGTGCAGCCACTATCTATGATCTAAACATCATTTTTACTAACTTTAGATATGAGTGCAGTTTCTACATACCTTTCTAAATACCATCTCGATGTCTTCTTCTGATTTGGTGTCAGTGTCATCATCTCTGTTCTCAGCTAGGTAACAAGATTTCTTCTCTTTGTCCTTATAGTCTTGGGTATCTCTTTTGTCAGATTGACCGTTGCTTCGATAATCTCTATTATAACCTCTATCAAACTTTTTATCATATAATATTTCATTTCCTCTGTCATCTTATCTTCTGTTTGGACATCTTGCAGCAAAGTGTCCAACCTCTTTACAATTGAAACATGTAAGTGGTAATTTACCTTTGTATCTACCTTTGCCTCTCTGCAATCTTCTGGCCATTAGTGCTTCAATCTCATCAAGTCCTTGATCCTCATTATCACTATCACTATCATTTCTAACAGCGTGTCTATGACTTGAGTTACTTATCTTTAAAGAAGATTTGAATGCAGATTCTATGGATGGTAAGAATCTATTATCAAAGTTATTTATCTCAAATGAAATCAGTCTACCAATCAGACTATCTAGAGTAACTATATTGTTTGCAACTACTCTCATTTCTTGAATAGAAAAAACTCTAGTAGCATATACAAGTAGTAAGGCTATTAATATTTTACTTACCACTGTCTCCTCTTCAAGTACACCTCCAACTCCTCAGATAACATTGCCTACCTCTTTGATTCTATAGCTATACTGAGTGATATTTTATCATTCTTTCATCCTTAGGTCATCAAACCTCCCTCTTAGGATTTCTGCCTTTTCTCTTAGTACATTGGCATCTTGACGCAAGGAGATTGGAGACGGGACCTAGGGCACACCCGAAACCATCCAACTTGTAGATACAATGTGGAATGAACACAACAAAATAGTGAGAGAGAGAAACACAAAGATATTTATTATCAAATCATCAAACTTAATACATGCCAGGCTGTAAGGCCTTCCTGGTTACGACTATATACTAAGAAATGTATTACAATTCAATCTTCTTATAACAAAGATATGAGATCTTCAATATCTTAACTTTTTTCTTCTTTCTCTAATACTTTCTACCTAACTAAGAACATATAAAAGAATATATACAAGAGTCCACCAAAGAGGTCAGCACTCAAATACAAAGCAGAGACACAGATTTAGGTCCACATGGATCCCAAGATAGATCCCAAATAAATCTAGCTACAAAAATTAAATGAAGAAGTCGGCCACAACTCCAACTCAAAAAAATAAACCAACTCAGCAAGGGCATGACCAAGCAACAGAGTACTTAGCCAAAGAAGAGCTGAGTAACAACAACAAGCATGACCGAGCAACTTGACAAGCATGTCAAGCAACATAAGCTGAGCAATAGAGAACAAACTAAGGAATGCAGTAAACATATTTTTGGTTGAGCAGGATTGCCAAGGACCCAAGATGCTCTTGCATCAGACACCTGGGGTTGAAACTATATCATGCATCAGGTCCAACCTGAAATGAATCAAACTTAGATTGAGAAATCCAAGATGAGTCCTCAATCGGTCTATTTTTCCACTTTACCAGATATTCCATGTATTCTTTTCCTCTTGTACTTCTACCAACTCTCTGTTTCAAGATATTCTCAACTTCCTCTATCTGCTTCTTAGGATAATCACTTGGTACTGTTAATTCTTCATCAGGTTCATGATATTCATACAAGTCTGAAATATTGAATATAGGTGATATATCCATGTCATCAATTAATTCAACTTCGTAAGCATTTCCACTATCAAATCTTCTCAGTATTATATAAGGGCCAAATTTATTCATCTTCAATTTCCCATATGTTCCAATAGGAAATCTTCCTTTCTTAAGATGAACCATCACAACATCATCAACTTCAAATGTCTTATGCCTTCTTGATCTGTCTGCATCATCTTTGTATTTCTGATTACTTTTCTCCGGCTTTTTCTTTACATCCTCATGCAATGTCTTCATAAATTTTGCAAATTCCTCTGCTTCAACACTTCTTTTCTCTTCACCAACAATGTCTCTCAAATCTGATATACCTCTATTTTGTGTGCTATGAACAATCTCAAAAGGTGTCTTTCTAGTACTTATGTTTATTGAACTGTTGTATGCAAACTCTACTTGTGCCAGCATCAAATCCTAATTTATTGGTGTGTCTCCAACTAAACATCTCAAAAATTTACCCAAACTTATGTTTACAACCTTTGTTTGTCCATCAGTCTATGGATGAAATGTATAACTAAATTTCAACTCAGTATTTAGCTTCTTCCAAAGTGTTCTCCAAAAATAACTTACAAACTTGTTGTCTCTGTCAGAGATGATACTTCTTGGTAATCCATGCAATCTAACAATCTCCTTAAAGAAAATATTTTCTATATGCACTGCATTTGATGTTTTCTTACAGGGTATGAAATGTGTCATTTTAGAAAATCTATCCACAACAACAAATATAGAATCATTACCTCTTGTTGTCCTCAGAAGTCCAAGAACAAAATCCATGTTGATATCACTCCAAGGTTTCTCAAGAATAGTAATAGGTGTATACAAACCCGTATTCTGACTTACTCCCTTTGCAACTTGACAAACTCCACAACTTCTTACAAATTTTTGAACATCTTTATACAACTGAGGCCAAAAGTACCTCTCCTTCAGCAGACTCAATGTTTTATTAATGCCAAAGTGTCCAGCCAATCCACTACTATGTTTCTCCTTAATCAAATTAGTTCTCATTGAACCTCTTGGTATGCACAACTAAATTCCTTTGAACAACATATCTTCCTTAATGAAATAGTCTTCATACTTACTTGATTGATTTAAATGAGTTTCTCTACACACTCTCCACTGCTCTGAAAAATCAGGATCATTTTCATAGAAATTATTCATGTCATCAAAACCAACAACTTCAACTCTCATTTCAGTCAACAAAGATCTTCTACTCAATGCATCAACAATTTTTTTAGAAACTCAACTCTTATGCTTAATCACAAATGTAAAGCTCTACAAATATTCAACCCATTTCATAAGTCTCTTATTCAACTTATTCTGACTACCCAAATATTGTAAAGCCTTATGATCAGTATACAACACAAATTAATTTGGCATCAAGTAATGTCTCCAATTCTTCATAGTTTGCACAATAGCATGGAATTCATGATGATAGAAAAAATATTTTCTCTTTGCATCATTCAAATTTTCACTCAAGAAAGCAACAAGTTTACCTTCTTGAGTCAATACAGCTCCAATTGCACCTCCACTTGCATCACATTCAACTTGAAATACCTTATTGAAATCAGGTAAGGCTAGCACAGGTAATTCAGCAACCTTCAAATTTAAAGCTTCAAAACTTTTATCAGCTCCATGTGTCCATTTGAACTCTCTTTTGTCTCCTCACATTGTCTCAGTCATAGCATTGCAAATAGAACTGAAATTTCTGATAAAATTTCTATAAAAACTTGCCAATCCATGAAATGATCTTACCTCTGTAACATTCTCAGGTGTAGGCCAACTCAATATAGCTTCAACCTTTTCTGGATCCATCTTCAAACCATCAGCTGAAATTACAAAACCCAAATACACAAGCTCTTCTTTCATGAAGGAACACTTCTTCAGATTTATCAACAACTTTTCCTCTTTCAATCTCTGCAATACTTTTTTTATATGTATCAAATGTTCTTCTCTGGTTTTACTGAATATTAGAATATCATCTAGGTATACAATCATACATTTATTCAAGAATTTCTTCAAAACTTCATTCACTAGCCTCATAAATGTATTGGGTGCATTAGTTAAACCAAAAGGCATAACCAACCACTCATACAAACCTTCCTTTGTCTTGAAAGAAATCTTCCATTCATCACCTTCTCTGATTCTAATCTAATGATATCCACTTTTCAAATCAGTCTTGGTAAAATCCTTTGCTCCACTCAAACAATCCATTTTTTCATACATTCTTGGTATAGGAAACCTATACTTCACTGTGATCTTGTTTATTACTCTGAAATCAGTTCACATTCTCCATTCTCCATTCTTTTAGGTGCCAACATAGCAGGTACTACACATGGACTCAAACTTTCTCTGATTATGTCTTTGTTCAACAACTCATGAACTTGTCGATTAAGCTCTTCATTCTTGGTAGGTGTTAACCTATGTGGTGCTTTATTTGGTAAACTAGCTCCAGGAATTAGATCCATATAGTGACTGATATCTCTGATTGGTGGAAAACCATCAAGTACATTATCTAAAATGATTTCTTTGTATTCATTCAACAACTTCTCAACTTCTGTAGGTATGTCATCTTATGCATTCTTACTTGGTTTTTTAGGAATCAATGCATAACTGATATCATTTCTTTTCAGATTCTTAACAAACTGTCTACCTTCCATCAGACAAACTTTCATAGATGTACACAACTCATCAACATATTCTTCAATCAAAGGCAACAAAATTTTCTTATTTCCATTAACCCAAATAAAATACCTATTCAACCTTCCATCATGCATAACATGTCTATCATACTGCCAAGGTCTACCCAATAATATATGACATCAATCCATTAACATAATATCACATAACACCTTATCATAGTACTTTCCAATTTTCAGATTCACAAAACATTGTTCACTCACCATTAATGTGTGCTCATCCTTGATCCATGAGATCTTGTAGGGTTTTGTATGTTTCATCCTCTCCAATTGAAAATTTGCAACCATTTCCTCAGATGCCATATTTTATGAGATTCCACTGTCAACAATGAATTTCCAAACCTTGTCAAAAACTCTACATCTGGTCTTGAATAAACTTTTTCAGATCAGATCTTGCTTATCTTTCTCACTCCATAGTATCATTTGGATCATGAGGTTACTTTCAGGTTCATTGGATGTCTCCTCTTGGATTAATGCATTTCTGCTACTGTTACCACCTTTCTTGTTTGCATGTGTACACTCAAAGGATTTATTTCCTTCTTCACCACAATTGTAACAAGTTACTTGGAACTCTCTTCTTCTATAACCACCTCTGGAGTAATTACCTCTTCCTCGGTATGAATTTCCACCTTTCCATTCTATCTTTCCTTTGTCTTTACTAGTGTCTATATTTGACTTATCTGGTTCAAATCTACTATTTTCACCATGAGATCTACCTCTTCCTCTAGGGAATCTACCACCTCTACCTCTTTGTCTTTTTTCATATCTTCTGTTCAACTTTTCTTCATCTTTTAGGGCAAATTGATATGCCTCTTCAATACCTTCCATTTTGACCAAACTGATTTCATCTTGTATGGAAATTCTCAAGCCATTCAGGTATCTTGCAACTCTTTCCACTTCATCTTCAACATGTCCAGATCTGATGTCTAATCTATAGAATTCCTCAGTATATTCTTTGACTGATTTGTCCTTCTATTTCAAACTTTGCATTCGCCAGATTAGGTTAATTTGATAATCACAAGGTAGAAATTTGTCTTTCAATTTGTTAACCATCTTATCCCATACCTTGATCTTGTCTTTACCTTCTTTCTATCCAATTGCATGTTCCCACCATAAGGATGCATGACCTTTCAATTTTTTTCTTTCAATCTTCACCTTCTTATCTTCTTTAACATTCTCATGTTCAAAATATTTTTCCATCTCAGTGATCCAGTCAATTAATTCATTAGAATCTAACTTTCCACTATACTTAGGAGGATTAAACTGAGGTGTGGATTTCAAACTTGTCAAAGCTCTCAAGAATATTTCCTCTTCTTGATCCATCAAAGGTGTAGGTGCAACTTCAGCTTGAACCTATTCAAATTCATCATCACTAACATCTTCAAGATGTCTTCCTCTGTGTTGGGTTGTCTCGATAACTTCCAATCTTGCAGCCATCTATCTAAGCATATCAGCTAGACCTTGATCAACATTTCCTCTCCCATGAACCATCTTGAAACTCTCTGTAATTGTAGGTCAGATCACAACCTGCCACCCTACAACAAAATATATTTAAAGTTTACAAGAAGGAACCACGGATCGCAACTCGCTCTGATACCACCTAACGTAAGGAGATTGGAGATGGGGCCTAGGGCATACCCAAAACCATCCAACTTGCATATACAATGAAAAATAAACACAACAACACAGTGAGAGAGAGAAACACAGAGATATTTATTATCAAATCATCAAACTTAATACATGTCAGGCTGTAAGGCCTTCCTAGTTATGGCCATATACTAAGAAATGTATTACAATTCAATCTTCTTACAAAAGAGATCTCAGATCTTCAATATCTTAACATTTTTCTTCTTTCTCTAAGACTTTCTACCAAACTAATAACATACAAAATAATATATACAAGAGTCCACCAAAGAGGTCGACACTCAAATACAAAGGAGAGACCCAGATTTAGGTCCACACAGATCCCAAGATAGATACCAAATAAATCTAGATAAGAAAATTAAATGAAGAAGTCGGCCACAGCTCCAACTCCAAAAATAAACCAAATCAGCAAGGGCATGACTGAGCAACAGAGCACTCAGCCAAAGAAGAGCTGAGCAAAAGCAATAGGCATGACCGAGCAACTCGAAAAGCATGCCGAGCAACAGAAGCCGAGCAACAAAAAACAAACTAAGGAATGCAGTAAACATATTTTTGGTTGAGCAGGACTGCCAAGGACCCAAGATGCTCCTACATCACATCTCCTCCATGTAGTACTAGGTTCAACTTATCCCATATCTACTTTGTAGAGGTGCAGGTTTTGACATCTTCAAACTCAGCATCAGAGAGTGATGATGCAAGTTCTTTCATCATGAAATTATTCTCATCATTTACTCTTAATTTCTCAAGGGTGTGAGGTCTTGTAGGAAACACATATTAAGTATCTAAGTATTGAAAAATATAATTTCCAATACCTGATAGGTGGAGTCTTATTCTTCTTTGGAATGATGCAAAGTTATCTTTATTCAACTTGGGCACATCTCGTTTGTTAATCTTGTGATCTTTAGCTTGAGCTGTTAAACTCCCTTTCTAAGCACACAAGCTCTGATACCAAAATTGTTAGTAATAATTGAGAGGGGGGGTGAATCAGTGGCCTCAAAAATATCCCAATAATCAACCCAAAAACTTAGTACCATAATATTAAGCCTCTAGTTATCTTCAGTCCCATAAGATGAATGCCTCCAAAAACAATTATAAAAAATACTACTGCTCAAAATGCTTTGCTAAACCTTATACTGTATGTTTACTGAATAACAGTCTGTTAATTTACCAAAAGATAGTAAATTATCTAGAGTATACCGATCAATCCAAATTAGCTATGTGTAATGCAAAACACTAAAGTAATGACTCATAAACACATTGACACATGGATTTTTAACGTGGAAACCCTGTTAAGGGAAAAACTACTTGGGACCGGTAACCCAAATTTTCATTCTTCTAAAGTGAGATTGGTGAAGAGCCAACTTTGTTAAAGGTTACAACACACTATTAGGTGTGACATTGTTAGACGATTTAAAATTTTAGTTTGTCACTTGATATCAAGCCTCTCTATGCTACCTTCCTTGAACAAACACTCACTTGGCCTGTCAATAGGTAGATGTCATCTCATTCTATCTTCATGATCAAATTTTTTGATACTCCTTGGGATGTATCTCAATATAGAAACGATCTTTAAATCCCACTCGGTTAAGAGACTTTCTAAATCAATGGTTAAAATGAAACAGTATGATCTGTTCACATATACAACTTATACTTGCAGATTTTCAGATCTATTGTAAGCTCATAAAACTAATCTAATTAATATATCTATGTTTATACCTTTGATCCACTTTACTTTTGCTTGGTGATGTTGTACTCTGCTTCTTAGTGTTCACAAATTTTTTTAGCTCTTTCCTTAGCTTGATTGATCAGGACTGTATGAATTTGCTCTTCATCAGTTTCTCTTCAGCATCCTCTTTTCATTCATTCACCCTCTCTCAATTCGTAATGAATTAAGTTGTCTCTTTTATAGACATGATATCATCATTGTTAGGTTCTTGATTTTCTTGATCTTGGTGTGATCCACAATCTTAGCCAATTATATTTAAATAAAAACTCTTGTTTTATCTTGTAGAGATCTTCTTGCCAACTGGACAAAATAGATTTGAATCCTTTACTTATCTCTAGATTTATCTTGTTGATAAAAACAAAGATAACTACCAGTTAAGTCCATATTTAGCTTTACTAGCTAGATATTTTTCATTTCTGAACTCAAGTTAATTTCGGTGTTTTAACTCTTTGATAGCTTTGGTCAACACTCCAGTTCTCCTTGGGCTTCTCTGTCGGTTTACACTATGTTTTTGGTCATCGGTTATGCTTGTGATTCTACTCGTCGATAATGCTCGTCAGTGTTCTTGCTTGGGCATCACTGTGACTTGACTTTTGGTGATCTATGTCCATCAGGTTCCACTAGCCATTGGTGTTTGAAGTTACATTGTGAATTCTTGTCTATTATGCATTACTGAAAGCATAATATTTATCTCTCTGATTCTTTGAAGTCTTTGACACTTTGATTATAACTTATTAGATCATATCAAGTTGACATCAATGACAATACAATCCATTAACTGATTTAATGTATTGCATTATCCTTCTAAATTTTGGTGATCAACTTAACATCTTCAAACATTCAATCAGTTACATGTCATCACAAAAGAGGTTTTGTGGATGCAAGCCAAGATGATAGTATGAGAGTGGCCTCTACTATGGTGGAGGGTCAAATCTAGTGGGTAACTTGGCATTGTTCCATGGAAGCAATTTGAAGTATGCATCTAGATCAATTTCTTATAGGGATCCCACAACAATCATCACCTCATGGTTTTTTAAGGCATCATTAGTTTCCTCGATGTCATTTCATTTAGCTATGATGTTCTCAAGTGAGAACTCATCTTCTGGTGGAGGTACAAGAGGTAACTCTGGGATATCAACTTGTGTCCTTTCATGATGTTGTAGGGTCTTTGGATTGTTGAAATATAGTTTTAGTGTCCTCTGAATAGAAAAATAAATCTCATTGTTGGGATTGTTAGGATTAAGTAATAATGAGAGGAGGGGTGAATCAGTATTACAACACTTTAAACATGAACTTAATAAATTCTAACTTAACCTTATAACAACTAAAATGAAAATAACATAAGCACACAATACATAACTCATAAAACCATGAAACCCTGGCCAAGGGAAAACCCCGGTCGGGATGGTACCCATAAATATACACTAAAAGTATAGTGTCCCTGTTAGGAGCTGAATATTACATTAGTACATTTCCCTATTAGGGGAATACAAAACCCTGTTAAAGATATACTGAGCACACTGCTCTTACAATCAGAAATACTTATGTTATAATAAAATCTCAATAGTGAACATTACAAGCATTAGCTATGCTTAGATAGTTCTAGCTGTAGCTCGTATTTGTCTTACATCACAATGCATATATGCATTCCATCTGCCTCATATCATCACATCTCTTACACACTTCACTTTACAAAAATATCTTCATATATATATATATATATATATATATA
>MU227176.1:840345-852637 GCA_018584345.1 Thuja plicata
TCGTCCTCTTCCTTGTCAGATTCTTCCTCTCCCCCTCCCTTGCCTATTGGTTTCCCCCCCTCCTGCACCTGTTGATCCCCCCTCCTGTGCATGTTGAAACCCTAGCTCCTTCTGCACTGCCTCCACTCTGCTCACCCATCACAAGTTTCATTATTTTTTATTGTGTATACATTTCCATTATTATTTATTTTTTCTCTTTATGTTTAGGGATTTATTTCAATATTTAGGCTTTGTGGTGGTCTAACTATGTTGTTGCATTTTTTTGTATTCTTAAATCTAACCCTTAATCTCCAATTATGAATCCAACATGAAACATTATGCTTCTAAATTTCTAATTTTTCCATGTTTGTGTAGCTACAAGTGCATATGACGCAAGTGATTTTAATTCTCCGCATCTATATATCAGATTCGATGCAACCTTGACAAAGAAACTTCAGAGATATATCTCAGAAATGACACATTCATTGATTTTAAACAATGAAGACGATAATATTGATGCATTACAATTGCCTATTATTTATTACATTATTACTATCACTGTTTAATCTGTCTAGTTTGTTTTCTGTGATGATTACAAGATTTTTTTTTGTGGTTTTTTACTATCCTATAGTGATTCATATTTTCTATTCTAGATTGTTGGTTATTGATATCCTAATCTTGACGATTCAAACTGCATTTTATCTCTATTTATCTATTGAGATTCGACGCAGGTGACATGTTAAAATGTCACAAGTGAAATTTATAAAGTTGCAACTGCTCCATTCATTCACCACATTTTCCTTTTAGAAAGCCACGTCTATTGATTAAAATATTTAATCGGCTAACAAAACACACAAAAAAAGAGAAAGTGCATCAACTGACAAAACAAAGAAAGAGGGAAAATGAAATGAGACAAAATCGAGAATCAACAAGTAGGACAGCAACAATAGAGTTGGAAACTGACATTGGCTATCAAGGAGCCTCCAACATCTACTTAGACAAGGTAAACAAAATTGAAGATAAATATGATTATCTTCACGCTAATGCAAGGGAACATATGGATTATGAAAGCTAAATGCTAGATCTAGGTTTTTGGTTCTAACATCAAATTTTCAGCTTGTGGCTTGGAAACAACATTTACACTTTTTAATCAAAATCAATTCACATTTTCTTTTAGAGCACTTAAAAAGAACCTTCTATGGATACACAAAACCAACTTACATTTTCTTTAGTGCTCTAAAATGGACATGGGTTAAAATTGGACAAGCAATCTATACTTCAATTTTGTGCCTTAAAATTGAACAAGGAACATGCACTTGAGTTTGGCGCTCCTAAAATTGAACAAGAAATCTTCACTTGGTTTGGTGCTCTAACAATGAACCTATGTGCATTTATGGATGATTCTTAGATTAGCGAACATTTGGTTTTGGACCTTAATTTGATTAACCACATGTCTTGCGTCTCTCATGTGTTTTCACAATCTATTAGATTAAAACCCTTTTGTAGAGAGACATGTCTGTGGGAAGTGATCACCACCAAAGGATGACCTTAAAATGGCAAATCCTTCCGCTCGGTATAAAAATAAGACATGGGGTAAACAAAAAAATTGTCTTACATCTAACCAAGCTCGAGTAGAAGAGTGGGTGATAGCTCGGATTGGGCCTAGGTGCCTAATGAGCCAACATAATCCATTATAGACTTAAGTGTCTTAATTATATACAAATTGATTGGGTAGACACCACAAATCTGACTAAAAATGTGTTAAAATAGAGGCCACCCATTTCACCTCCAAAATTGAACTTATTTCAGTGTAAAGGGAGGGAAGAATATCCCCCTAAGATCCTCATCATATGTTTCCCAAGAAATTGTATCATTTGAGGAGAAATCCTCTTTGATTCAAGATTTGGAAAAGGCAAAAACACGAGTGCATTCAAAATTACTTACGTTCTAAAGTGTGACATGTTGTGTGAGCTGGAAAAAATCTAAGCAATGGACCTGTAATATTTTAATGAATCCTTTTTGACCTTAGGTTATTACTGCTTGTTTCTATTTTCATTGTATCTTACTAAGTGAAAAATCGTGGCTTGGAAAAGTCACTAAACATACATAGAACTTTTTAAAGTCAGTCTATCAAATCAACCTTACTCCGCATGTGTGATTTTTGTGTTTTGAAATCATCAAAATATATCCAAAATAGTGTCTCAGACAAAGATACACAATCAACATAGGCATTATACCCAAGTGAACTTCATTCGACGCAATCTACACATTCATGTGAGACACATGTGCTATTTATTAGACACATGTGTTGATCACTAGTCGCATCGATGACACTTTGCAACACAATCACTGCATTTATTTGAGGCAAGTGAGAGGTAAAATTGGAAAGAAAAAAAAAAGAGAGATCAAAATGAGATTAGGGTCCAAAACCTGATATTTGTCTCTACCCATAATTTATGTGATCGACATATTAGTTTGTAGCCTTGCATTTTTTTTGTCGTTTAGGAATTAAAACCTTGCATTATCATCATATTATTTTCATATTGTATTGTCCTCATTCTAGTTTCAAAATTCAAAAATAATAAAAATATAGCTTGCATTTCATAGGGTCAAGCATTATACATTTTTAGAGTCTTCTTTCCAAATTAGAACGTACATATTTTTAGGGTATTTCTATAGTGGTATTGAGAATTATCTTGGCTTTCTTGAAATCAGTTATCATCTTGTCCATTTGCCTTGTCATAGGCACTCGTTATTTTTGTCAAAATTGTCTTTTTCATAGACACCTTGTCAAAATTGTAATTTTTGTCCCAAATTTGAAGTCAAGGTAGTTCCCAACATCATTTGGGTCTTTCCTAGGAAGGTTGCATTCAAAATTTCTAGTCTCTCTTAGGGCTATATTTCTTACACCTTAGACATCATTTTAGTTTCATACATAGATTGTTAAGTTTGCATTTGCATCCAAAAATCTTCACAATCCAAAAAAATTAGTTTCCCTTATTGTCAGTTGCATTTCCAAAATTCAAAAAACACCAAATAAATTAGACTCCTAACCTAGTCATCATTGTCCTCTTGCATATACCTTAGCCTTAGATTGCATTCTTGCACATGTTGTTCACGTGATCAAAGAAAGACAAAGAAAAAATGGATCACAAAAAGGACCCTATGCTTAATCCAGCTAGTGATATGGACTTTATTGTCCCAAGGACTTTACGATTGGATTTTAATGTGCAAGATATACTCCAATGACCATAAAAGACAAAGACTTTGATACCACAACTATATCATATTCCCCCATCAGGGGATTATTTTTCAACTGATAATATTAGGGAACAGTGCACACAAGAGGAAGTTGACAATTCCCTTCAAGACCCTAGAATAATGGAAATCATGGATGCCTTACTGTCATCGAAGCCAAACAAATATTTTCATGTAATTATACATAATGGTGCTAAACTTCCCATTGGATTTTACACATGAACCTTAGTAGAGGACATACCAATGATATCATCATGGGTTGTTCCAACATCGTCATCACAAATCACTTCAACCATACCATCTAGTAGCACAACTCATAGTGCTACCCAAGTCAAAATGTATGCTACCTCACTTGGGATCCAATACAATAACCATCTTTTCACCATCAATAACCCCACAACTAGTGCACCCATAACTACAAATGCACCATCTGTGATGTCACAAACCAATCTGACAAGTAGTTTTCAAATGATGGCAACAAGTGCATCCAATATGATTCCCCAAGTTTTGAATCCTATCATTATCGAAAAAGGTGTGATCCCCAATAAATTTCTAGGTGTAATTTTATAAGGGGCACCCACACAATAACCTCCAGTCAACCGTAAGAATCAAGGGATGTTATCTAGCCTTTTAGGGCAACATACAACAATTGGGTGAAATTCTTCCAATTACATGACACCACCCCAATATGTCCCACAGTTCTATGTACATATATCACATAAAAGTGTGGGATACAGACCCCCATATAATTAAGCATCAAAATATCACAGTGGGAACCCATTCTTTGATCTAAATCCAATACAAAAACTATTAACACCTATTGAAGTTCTCACTCAGCAAGTTTAGACCCTTCAACCAAAAAAATTCAAACTTTAAAATGGGCACTCCAAAGACAACATACTCATCGACAAATCTTTATCCTTATACATTTGATAGGACACTATACATGCCACCCTTTCCAACAAACTTTGAAACACCCAAATTTGACAAATACAAATAAAATGGTGATCCCCATGACCATATTACAGAATTATCCATAGCATGTATAGAAGTGGCTCATGATGACACATATCTACTAAGATTATTTCTATGTAGTCTTAGTGGGTCAACCATTGAGTGGTTCTCTTGAATCTCTCCAGGGATAGGATCTTGGAATGAACTTGCTGAAAAGTTTATATTTCATTATTCATATAACATCATCATTGAAATAACCATAATGGATCTCTACACTACCGAGAAAAAAAATGGTGAAATATTTGCTTCCTTCCTACAACGTTGGAGGAATTTTTCCTCCAATACATCCTTTTACATACCCATAAAAGAGAAGATCTGTATGTTTATAAAAAATACCAATTAGATATGATGTGTGAATTAAACTCGCAACACATTGAAACATTTGAAGAAATAGCCGAGCAAGGGCTAATGGCTAAAAGACAACTTACCTTGAAGGGTGTGATAAACAATGCAACTACTATAATAATGCCCTATGAAAAATTCAAGTATTGGTCCAAAAATAAAAATTGCACAAATCACGACATTATTGATGCTAAACTTGCACAACTAGTCCTACATATCCAAGCATAAAAAATATCCTAAGCACCAACATAGTCACTCCTAAGGAGAATCCCCTGACCAACACAACAAACAACCAAAGTTATACAAGAAGGAAAAATTCATGAAGGAACTATAGTCCTCTTGTTGAGCCTCTTGATAAAATCTTGAAGAAACTTATACAATCACATTCCATCAATCTACCAGAAATCAGATCATATGAACCAAGTCCCTTCAAACCAAAATGGTAGGATGAAAAAAAATTCTATGATTATCATGGAACAAAAGAACATAAAAAGACAAACTATTTTCAGTTGAAGAACATAGTTCAATATTTCATCGAACACGGTGAGATTGAAGTGGTCAACAATTTTGGCACGACAAATCAAGATCACACGGTCTTCAAAAATACATTAATGGATCATGAAAAAGGAAAGGCCTCCTTGTTAGGAAAAATAACAAAGAGAATTTCACTTATGTCAAACCATATCCAAATTTGACCATCAACACCATTATTATCTGAGGCCCAGATACTAATTGTGTTATCATGACTCGTTGGACCAAGATAGCAGCGCAAGGACCCTCATCAAAACTAATGATATGTTCCAAGTAATTTACCTCGTCAATGAGTCAGTACAATTTATTAGAGAATCTAAATAAGACCCCCATTCATATCTCTATTTTTGAACTGGTACATATATCACCCAATCACAAAGTAGTTCTAGATAAATCCCTACAAAAGTCATCAGTCCCACAAGGTATCCATGTTGATGAATTTAAAACCATGGTTGGATACTTGGCCATGCCACACCATGTCACATTTACTAAAATATAATTTATAGCATACAAACCATCTCATAATGATCTTCTACATTTAGAAGTCTTTTACCACCTTCATAAAATCAAACAAGTTTTGATAGATAATGGAGGTGGTCTAAAAATCTGTACCTTAAAGTTGATTCAAGCTCTAGGCTACTCCGAGAGTTGTGTTGATGTCACCAAGAAGAGAATAATAAGAGCATATGATGATGAATAACTTCCTTCCAAGGGCATAATAAATCTTCCAATTAGACTTGGTCCTATTACACAAGAGACTGATTTCCAAGTATTGGACTTGGAATTAGCCTATAACTCATGGTCCCTGCCTTCGAAGTCCCAATGTATGAATTTGTGTGTGAGATTATTGGTCCCAATTCCCTAAGGTACCAAGAAATCTATGATTATCTTAAGTACCAAACTATATCCCGTGACCTATCCAAACAATATAAAAAGTCCCTTATAAGACAATCCTCCTGATTCGTCATCATTGCCAATACACTTTACATAAGAAGTTTAGAAGATACACTCCTTTGATGTCTCTATTCAGAAGAAGAATACTTTACATTATGTGAGGTACACGTTGTTATATGTGGTGCTCATATTAGTGGTTTAACCTTGGCTAAGAAAATTTTAAGGATTGAGTACTATTAGCCCACCATGGAGATTGATGTCTATAAATTTATCCAGAAGTGCAACAAGTGTTTGATACACGGTCACCTCATCCATGCACTAGCTTAGGAGACGCAACCACTTACTTCATCGTGGCCTTTCTCATAATGGGGACTTGATATCATTGGAAAGATTCACCCACTATTCAGTAATAGTCACAAGTATATCATTACAACCATTGAGTATTTCAAAAAGTGGATTGAATCAATTCTGATGACCTACATAACCAGCAAGAAAATTTCCAAGTTTATCCTAAACTACATCATAAGATAGTATAGATTACCACAATTTATTTTCAAAGATCATGGCACTCCATTAAAAAATAAACGCGTCGATGAAATTTTTGACAAGTTTCACTTCTAAAACTGTTATTCCTCACATTACTATCCACAAAGTAACGACCAAGCGGAGGCGTCAAATAAAACCATTCTAAAAATTCTCAAAAAGATAGTAAATGATTCTGGCTAGGAATAGGACATCCAACTAAATCCTGCACTATGGTAGTATCACACCACTTTTTGCACACCTACTGGAATCACTCCATATTCACTTTTATATGGTACTAAAGCCATTTTTCCTATTGAGGTTGAGTTTGCATCATTGTGAGTATCCCTACATAATATTTTTTTTAGATGAGGAATACCGTGTATCTTAACTTCAGGAGCTAGAAATAATGAATGAGAAAAGACATAATTCCTTAAATCATTTACATGCATATCAAAAATATCTCCATAGGAACTACAATAAGAATTTCCAAGCCCGAATCTTTGAGGTTGGAGACCTAGTGCTTATGGAGTATTAAAGGAACTTAGTGGACAAAGAGAAACCAAGCAAGTTTGAACCTAACTAGCTAGGTCTCTATATTATTACATCAATATACAATTCTAGAGAATATCATATATCTACACTAGAGGGCCAACCTCATTTTGATTTTGTCAATATAAATCTAGAAATACAATATAAATAATTCATCCTATCTTGAAAACCACTTTGATGGCACCTTGGGCAAGTACCTTAGTGAAAACTAGGCAATCTAACACCATGAGTAGAGATCATGGCTCCAATATCTATCATTATTCCACCTAATCACCATTGTCATTTCATATCACACTCCATAATAAAACTTGGTCATTCATTCATAGCTTGAGATTCATTGGGCATCCTTGTCACTCATACCCCATGTCATACACTAAGTCAGTCCATCACGTCCATTTATGCAATAAAATTCCCCTTTATGTGCTGACTAGGGGAAACAATAATGTCACGATCCTAAAAATGTCCTAAAAAAGAGCAAAAGAATCTTAAAAATTGGTTAAAGTCAAAAAATCACAAAAAAAAAAAGAAAATATCCTTGGAAAAACTCATAAAATGGGAAAAAGTCCTGAAAAAACCCCAAAACATTGAAAAACACAAAAAATCCAAAAACATTTTCAATAAAACTATCCTTTGCCATGATAGGCATTGGGGGTAGATGTCTAACACAAGTTTGAGCTTAACAAATCACACATCAATCGACAAACTTTGTAATAGGTCCTCAATCAAATTGATCTTATTGTCTTATCTATTGGACACATCCTACAATCCTTTTGTCATATAGTCATCATATCTTACACAAGGGAAGGATACACTCGAAACCAGACAAGTTAGTCTAAAGTGAGGTACCTCATTCTTGGAGCTAGACGTCATCATCAATGTCAGTATCAAAACAACACATAACACCAGAAATTAAAAATTAGTATGGTTGTTGAGTCATTGTCTTAGGGAGTCTTTTATTCATTTGATTTATCCAGAGTTATGTTCTTATGCTTCTCAAGGATATCCACAAGTGATGATAGAAGCCATGATGGTTCATGATTCTATTTTCTTTGTCTGCTATTTGTGGGATGTTTTTAATGAAGTTTAAGAAGACCATTTTGGGTGTTTATGGTAAGAGCCTTAACACACACATAAAATATCTAATTACAGAACGTATTGAAATAGATAACTTCGATTGTGATACATTGCACATACCTGGACTCTTAACACTTGTACTCTCAGATGGATTAAATAACATTCCTTGTCTTTTATCAATGTCTGTCAAATGCAAAGAGGAGAAACCTACCTCGATATTTCATATCTTGGTAGGCCATACCTATATATGTTTTAAAATAAGTTTTTGTTACATGAAATAGGAAATAACCTACCTTGATCTTTCGTATCTTTGTGGTAAATACCCGTATTTCTATAATTTAGTGGCTCAATGATAAAATAATTGCTCAAATAAGTTCGAAAACAAAGTGGTTAAGAAATTCTAAATCTAGAGTTTTTCTATCTCATATCTATTAATCCTAACTATGCTCTAACTGTCAATCCTAACAATTATTTTAGTCAGTCATTATGGTTTTGTATTATGACATAACAAAAAATAAGGCATCCTGCATACATATCATGTTAGATCCATCATAATCACAAGAATCATAATCATTGCATCACATGGTAATATAAAATGTATATAAAATTCAAAAACATAGATTATTTATTACATTAGTACATGCATCATATAGGTCATTATCATAATATTGCATCATATAAAATAGAAAGTATGTCATCATAACATCATGCATGCATATATATAACGTAAAAGCATATAATACACCACATCACATTACATAGAAATCATAAATGTCATAAGCATCACATCATAGAAAGGAAGAGATCAATATCATGTTATATAAATAAACATAATCAGATAGAACACATCATCCATAAGTGCATAATAGAACATCATAATATTATATGCATCACATAAAGCATAAACATAAACACAAGATCACATCAACACATAGTCCCACCAAAACTGCATCGCATATATATAATTCAAAATGTGTCAGAGTACAAGATCATAATGAATTCCTAACAAAGAGATCACAAGCTCAAAAAAATATATGCTCAAGTTGTCTATACAATGATTGAAATCAAGCACAACTATCTCTCCCCTCTGAACTAGTGGGCCTAGGATGTATGTCAGTAGAAGATCCTGCCTCTGGTTGTACAACATATTTCCCTATGTTTGGTTGCAGTATCCTTGGCGGCTCAAGTACTGGACCACTACCTCCAGATTACCTTAGTCTTTGCGGCTTCACTTCGGCTTTAAGGACTTTCTAATTTAAGAAAACAATCATTGCCTTTACTTATAATGAAGGAAAGATCTTGGCCAAGATTCACGCATCGTGAAAAATTATAAATCATGATGTGAATTAATTACCGATTTGACATCAGCTAACAACTTATTAATTTCTATTCATTTCAACATGAAGGCTTACGTACTCATCATCGCTTTCTATTTATAAAAATTCAAATTTGAACACATGTCACATCATTGCACGCACCAAATGCACTTTTAGTTCTCCTTCAATAACATGTCGCCGCCTTTGATAGGATGAACCTTGAACCTTGAAACATTGAACCATTAAGGTTCAATGGTTCAAGTTCAATGAATAACAAACTTGTCACATGGAACACGCCGCGGCCCTAGACAACCTATGACTCAACAAGATGAAAAAAACAAGACTAATTGAACAATCAACCTTGAACCACGAAGGGTTCAACAATTCAAGTTCAACGGACCGAAAGGAAAGAGCAACTTTCTAACTATGTCGCAAAAGGGAGGGGGTGCACTCAGGGGCTTTGAACTTGAAAAGGTTCAACTTGAGAGGTTCAATGGGGCGAAGATAATGAAGTAAGGAAAAGAAAAAAGGAGAAAGGCTAAGGCCGAGAACTTTATAATAAAAAATTAAGCATTTTGGCTTCTTTTGGAACATAAACACAAGCGAAAATGCAGGGGTAACAGTGTTGAAAACCAACTTCAAAGTTGTTCAGTGGTCTTGTCACTAAGGGTTTACGCTTTTTAGGTTATGTAATTATCTATTTTACAAGAATTTGTTAGAATTCCTAAAATATTTCAGGGTTCTTTGTTATTCCAAACAAGTTGTATTAAATTTTACTTCCCTAAGTTAAGGGTGACGACTCACTTTGTCTCCAAACTAGTTAGCTCAAGATGCATAAGGATTACAATTGCTCCTAAGAAGGGAATGATAAAAACTAGAGCACAAATGAAAGCTGAAAAGAACTCTAATTCAAGAAACTCCAAAACAAACTTGGAAGCCTAAGGAATTAGGTATGTGAACTCCTTCAAATATACCAAGTCTTTCTAGTGGAGAACAAATCACTACTAATATACAACAAAGGCTTGTAGGTAACATGTATGAAAGATTGTTGCAAAGGTCTCCTATGGACACAATTGCAGAAGGTCATGAAATTGCATTTGGGTCACCAGGAAGTATGAATGTAAATGTCACAATGCTTGAAAGTATTTTGTCAAATATTACAAATTTTTTTGAGTTGACAAGATGGTTAGAACAGTCTAGAGATTTTTTCATTCAGATCAAAAGCAATATGAGGAAAAAATAGCTCAACAAGTAAATGTCTTACTTGAACAAGATCTCTTCTGAAGGTTGTACAACTTGGACTGCGTATCAAACTCAAAGAGTGCTATTACATTTGCAGCGATCTTAAGAAATTAACATGGTATCAGAGCTAGACTGCAAATGTAGAAGATATACACATTGGATATACACATAATCCTACAAGAGACCGAACTAAGAAGAGTAGTGCTCAGAGGAAACAATTGGTTATTGTCTATGATTGGGAGGGAAAATCATTACCTATGGTTAATCGAGCACCAAAAATAACATGGTATCAGAAAGGCCCTCCTCCCAAGCCCATGAGATTTCAAAAATAAATCTAGAGTGTTCCAGTAGGGAAATGATCAGACTACAGTGTGAGATCCTGTAGCCTATGTTTCAGGCATAGATAAGTTGTAGGATGATTCATTCTATTATGGATAATGTTTGCATTTTGATAGTAGTTGCCTACACTATGAATGTCTGTGAGATGCAGTCTTTGCAATATCGATGAGGGATTGACAATGACCAATGTCATTGGATTATAAATGGCTTTATACTTGCTCAATATCTACCCTTTGTGTGTTCAGAGAGTCAAGTCATAGTGATAGGATCTTTGCGAGAAGTGAGGTGAGCGTAAAATGTGATGAGCATGGATGCATAGGGCACAATGTCAAGTTAGGAGAGGATCAGATCCTGGATTGTAAGGTGTCTTTGATCGGATTTGTAAAGACTAATTTTTCCCAATAAAGACACATAAGCTAAACATGCTAAAATTTCTCCTATGTCGATTCCATAGTCATAGTCGGTCAACGCTAAAGACTAATCGACCAAAAAGTTCAAGTAAATCAAGAAATCAAGAACATAAAATTTCTATTTTCCATATATTCATTTTGACATTTCATAAAGATGATACAATCAAGAGTAAGCGACCATACTGTCGAATTACAATAATTCCATGAAAGAATAATTACAATGTTCAATATATCAGGATGTTGACCATCTATGTCAAATACCTTACATCATAAAGGAAAGCTAAATACAAATACATCATGTACAAGGCCAAAAGGCTATAAAAATCAACATCATAACTGTCATTGGACAATGGTCCATCTACAAGCTCTGGTCTCCTAAGTCATCGAACTCCTATTCAAAAGAAAATCTCAAGATGAGAGTGTGGTTAAGGGGCTTAATCCACCCAACCACTGAGTGGTTAGCTCCCCCGGGGCTCATTGTGAAATGAAGAGTGCACCGACCCTACCCAAAAAGTCTATCTCTCGGCACTGATGGATCGAAAGGAATCTGGTATGTCTGTGATTTCTAACTACTTTCCACAAGCTTCTAAATAGATTCTATTCACAGATTCAGGAAGAAAAAAAAAATATAACCATACACATTTAAACAAATATGTGTTACCAAGCTTTGGCCAAAGCACTTTTACAACCAGACTTCTACTGGCAGGTAATACAAAAAAATAAAATTACCCTTTCCTGGGATTCCACATCCTACACCTTCCTTTACATTTCAAAAATATACAATTCATAAAACAACACTACAAGTCGGTGATCCTTAAA
>MU227176.1:873819-905073 GCA_018584345.1 Thuja plicata
TATATAATGCAAACTTATATTATTCTAATATATAATTGATTAATGAAATATTAACAATTATAATGAATAGACATGTCACGTGAAGGGACATGTCTCTCCTAGCCTCTTTCTCAATATAAATACAAGAAAGATTGTTGCATTTGAAACAAACAAAAAATACAGAGTGCTATTACATTTGCAGCGATCTTAAGAAATTAACACTTCCTAACCAGACCCTAATTTTTTATAACAAGTGTTTCAAACTAAGGCCTTTTTGAATCTAGTAGGAAACCAAACTTAGACACTCAATATTCCTATTACTGCTCAATATACTAATGCCAACACTTGTTCGACTTCAGCTCCTAAGCCTATTGATGATGAATTAAGAAAAAAAATTGAAGAATTAAAAGTTGGAGTAGAAAAGGCTAGATTAGAAAGAGAGAAAGAGGCATTAACTCAACTCTTGTTTTCTTTGAATCCTAGGTCAAATGTAGTGCATCCAGTTTTAGCATTCTCTCATATACTTATTCTTTCGATCCAAGCTAGGGTCTTATGTAGTTAATATGTGACCATCCCTATGCATTCTATTGCATTGACATTTATGTGATGCGTTTGATTACTAATAAATTATTTTGTTCATATGGTATCATTGCTGACATGGATAGTGGGTTATAAATGTGGTTGAGTGATGATCATATATGCATGATGACTCTGCAATTATGTGCCATGGTGTTACATGATGATGTTTAGGCGCGCGCACACACACACACACACACACACACATAGATATATCTGTGTGTGTGTGTGTGGTATTTTGGCTTTTGGCATTGCTGGTGGTTCATGATGAGTATGGATTTTGTACCAATGATCCAATGTGTTATGTTATGATTGATCATGTGTTATTAGTAATATGTTTTGAGGATTTCTTATATGCTTATTAATAGTGAAATATTGATGTTAATGTTAGCCAATGATATTTAATGATATACGGTGTTGTTTAATGATGATTAATAGTGCTTAACATGTTAGCATAGATAAGAACATATCTGTGATGCTTAAATGATGATTAATGATACTAATGCTAGTTAATGTTATTTGACAATATTTGACAAAATTAGATAGATGATTTTATGTGAGAATGGGTGGTGTCATAAAGCTGTGGTCTACCCACACTTGATGTGGGTTACTAGTCGTGCAGCTAGTTTGTTGTCAATGGTCCTTATGTGACCTTGTTTCTTTTTGTTTCTGCCAAAACCTATGTTGTTGTGATGTGGTTTTTGTAAGGGTCAGTCCCCTTGTTTGACTGCTTTAATAATAAAATACATAAAAATGATTATGTCGCTAAAGTTCCCTTTCATTGATGGATGTTATTTGATGATGTTGAATGTGCTTCGACTATTTATATATGATATGATATTGTTGACATGTGATGTTTGAATGATGGCAAGTACTAGACATAGACTATACCCATCTCCATAGGTCTGAGTGTGCATATAATATCTCTAACAATGGTTAAACTGGAGTTAATCATATGGCCAAATCATGTTATCTAGCCTAATTTGTGTATCTATTTACGGGCGACAATCGCCATGTTCCTTATACCCACCCATTTGGTTACCGTGTGGTAACATTAGACTACCCTTACATACTGTGTTATACCCGTAACAAGTGTTTGTGCATTTTAGTTAACTAGTGTGCTCATAATCAAATATATAGACAAAATAATAAGTAAATTTAATAATATGTGTCGCCTGACAGTTATTTAATATTACCCACAATTATGCCATATAGTTATTTAATTTAATGAGGATTTTATAATCTAATTAGTTTTATATTTTAAAAGTTTATTTTTGTGATTTTAACGTAGGTAGATTATTATATTTATTATTTTTGACAGTTCTTTTAATATTTTGAAACAAATAATGTTTTATTTTTAACTTGTCATTTTCTCCTAATTCATGAGTTTTCTAACAACCCTCTTGGAGAAATTTGAATTTGGGCTCGGAGTGTGGATTTGAATTGGAAGAATTTTGTGGGCATTCATTTATTGGGATCCTCTCGTCAAAATTTTCTTGTCTTCAAAATCTCATTTTGTTTCGTGGAGAAATTCTCAACTTCTTCTCATTTCTTGGAAATTGCTCGCTGAGGGAGTCTCGTGATTTCTCCTCGTATCTTTCCTGGCTTTTGATTTAATGGTTATAAATTGATTTGAAATGTATTGTTTGATGAATATAATCACAATGCATATTTGTTTGAAGAATTTTGGTGAAGTTTTGAATGTTTTCTATGTTTGTGAGAAAATGAGGGTTTTTCTTGATGTTATGCTGCCAAATTTTGATTGGGTGGATGAATTGTTGAATTGAACACATTTTTGTGATGGGGATTACTTAGGAACCAATGAGTTCTTCCAAATTTTCAATTGGTTGACTTTAAAATTTTGATGGTTTTGGCTTGGATGGCTTGCATGCACTCGGTTTTGGACAACTTGGCAATTGGAGATGATCTTGTGAGTGAAATGGTCATGAATTGTATATTGTAATAATTGTTCATGTGAATCACATATGTTTATGTGATAATGATGCAAGGGCACACGAGAAATCATAGTGGGATCAATGTGGATCTGGGCTCTTGGCATGAAGCCAATGGAAAGTATGTCGTGAACATTGTCGACATGTGTAAAGTGAGAAAATGAATCTTTACAATATAAGAACTCCATGTTGAGCCATTGCATTTATAAATTTGAGTCATGAACTTGGGTTGGGTGTAGAGCCAGATCTAGGGAGTGGCTCTCAATTGGGATGTTGCAGCACAAAAGGGGCTGCCAAGAAAGCGAATTAAAGAGTTGTTTAATATAAATGATAAGATAATAATTTAATAAAATAAATAGGGCTAAATAAATATAAACAAGATAAAATTGATTCCTCACATGCGCCTTAGTGCTCTCTTAGATAAGGTTGCACTGAGAAGTGCATGGTATTCTGCCAAGTCGACCCTCCTTGTCTCCACAAGAGGATTACTTGGCTCTGCATAAATCATTCTTGGGGACTATTCAAGGACACTCCCACTTCGGGACTCTCCACCCATACCTTGTGTAGGTTTGAGTAGCAACCCTATGGGAATTGATGAAAATGGTTTTGCCTTGCATGTATTGTGACCTCGACTTCTATGACTTTTGCTCATTGAGTTGGATAATTTCTTGTGCCTTTAAGTGTTTGTGAGCCTTATTGCATGGTTGATTGCATTAATGTTTGGGCCTTATATTTATCTCTGCGAGCACAGTGGGGTGGGCCTGAGGGTACCATGTGGTCGAGTGTTGTGACCAACCATTGTTGGGGACCGTTGTACAAGTTTCGAGTGGTCCTAGATTGAACTTCACCTTCATCATGAACTTGTGTCGTTTCATTGATGTATATAAGTTTTTGTAATGTACTTGTATTACCATGTAATTTGATGAACAATGAGATCATGTTTATACCCTTGAATGCTAGTGCATAATACTTTGTTATGATGTAATTATGATAGAATAGGTTAAGTATTATTCATGATTCATATCTACTTTCATTTCGAGCTTTTGAACTTGGTTTTGAGGGCGGGGCAACTAGATTAGAGCTTGCGCTTGCATTTGGCACCTCAACTTGCCCATTGGTGCCTCAACCTCTTTGGATTGAGACAGTCTGGAGGCTGAAAAAAAGAGTTTTGGTGCCTTTGACTTGGTTTTGGTGCATGTTCTTAGTAGGTAAAACGTCAAGGTTGGAGGCCTAAATTTGGAAGTAGGTCCTATTAGATGATGTTATATCATGGTATCTTTGCCTTAAGCTTCTTAGATCATTGATTAATGTACTACTAATGTCATGGGAAGACATGGTATGGTACTTCTACTAAATTTGGGGCTAAGTGTCATAGGAACCTTGGATATGATTGATTGTCTTCCATGTATAATCGTTTCTTATTGCACTTGTTGATGTATGACTAATCGTTGAATGCAAGAATGTGGTGTTAAGTATTATATGTAAGAATGTTATTATTTAAAAAAAAAAATTGGTTCATCTTTGTTAGCATGTGCTTTGTCCTTCGATCCTAAGGGTTCCTTGGCAGGTATTACACCTGGTATTAGAGCCAGGTTCATACACTGGGAGCTCTGACATATATGTTCTCATTATGATTGGTGTTTGTGGTCATAGTATTTGTTTCTCTTCCTTTGTGCTTTAGCTTCTTATGTAGATATGTTGTTTATGTTGGATTATGCTATGCTTTTGTTTTATCTTGAAGGATGTCTTTGAAGAAAAGAAGTCGGGGGTGAGTCATGAGTCCTCATATGAGGACAAAATGAAATCCCCATCAAGAGGAACAACATGAGGACCATCATGAGGAAGAACAACAAAACGAACAATAAAATGACCAACATGATGAACAACAAGAAGATTAGCATAATGCAAAGTAGAGGAGAGATAGAAATGATGGCTTTCAAGTTCCTCAAGTCCTCAATATATTATAGGAGATATTGCACAATTAGGGCCTAGACAAGATATGTCTCAACATAAGGAATATCACAGACATCAGAGTTGTTGAGGAGAGAGAGCAATCTCGTGGCCTAAGTGGATCTAGGATAGAATGCAAGAGAGAAATGAAAGTTCTTGCAAGAGAGTTCGTTTAGAGGAGGACAATGATGCTATTTAGTAGGGCACGTGAGAGACTTATTGAGATCTTGTTTCCCTACCTTTGATGGGAAGTGTGGAAACACAGAGGCGAAGACATGGTTGATAGATCTAGATCGATGCTTTTCTATGCACCCTTATAGAAGAAACACGAAGGCCTGATGCATCAGCATGCACCTTAGAGGCTTTGCACCTATGGAGGGGCAAAAGTTCCATCTTGGTATTGCTACAATTTCATGGGAGTTCTTCCTAGATCATTTTAGGGCTTGCTCTCTGTTTAAGTGTTATAAACATAGTCATGTAGATGAGTTTCATGAGTTGAGACAATTGACTATGTCTATGGATGATTATGAGCATAAGTTCTTTGAGATCAAGCAGTATGTCATGTATTTTGATGATGAGCTTATGCTTATACAACATTTCATTAGGGGCCTTAATGCTTGCATCAGTGGTGGAGTTCAGATGTTTTAGCCTAAAACTATGGAGATGGCCATGGAGAAGGCAAGGTTAGCAGAGGAAAATGCGGCTAAGGGCTTTGGAGGACAAACAAGTGTGCAGATAGGTAGTGCACCTTCTTTGAGATCAAGTAGTACTCAGGCACAACTCGTCTGATCATCCAAGGCACAAGCAACACCATCTAGGTCAGGGTAGTAACAAAGTTAGAGATCTTCACAGAGTCATTGGAATGGTTGTTACAGAGGGCCTCTGTCTAGGAGAGAGAGAGAGTAATAGGCATTGCGAGCAGCACTATGAGCACAATCGACAATCTCAAAGTGGCCAACAGAGTGCTAGTGAAGCTAGTTCACATCATTCTAGTGCTCCTTCTATGGGACATAACTTTGTTGGTAGAGGATCTTTTGTGTGTGGACAACATGGTCACATAGCAACATGTTGTCCTTAGAGATCAACTTTAGGACCAAGTGAGACATGGGCTACATCTGAGTCTATTGTGGGGGATGCAAGTAAATCTCACTAGTTGTTTGGAGTAGTTGATAACCTTCTAGATGAGCATCAAGAAAACATTGTTGAGGCATCAGGTGTGTTGTGTGGTATTTCCACTTAGTTTATATTTGATTTTGGTGCTTTTGATTCTTTTATTTCCCCTTCTCTTATGGGGTAATGTGGACTAGTGGTAGCAAGACAGGTGGATGATTAGCAAGTTGAGTTAGACATGTGTTCTAAGGTGGTCATAGATTCTGTTGTTCGAGATTGTGTGTTAGATTTGAGTGCCTTCACCACCACTATTGACCTTCACATCCTACCCTTTGGATCTTATAGAGTTGTGTTGAGCATCATTTGGTTTGTTGAACAGTCTAGATAATTGAGAGGGGGTGAATCAGTTATCATAAAAAAAAATTCTTAAACTTAATTGAATAAGAGAAAACTTATTTAATTAGATAAATAAAACAAATATGAACATGAAATCACATAAGATCACCATATTTTTACATGGAAAACCCAAGACGGGAAAAACCATAGAGAATGCCAATTCTCAACAATGAAACACTACTTAAGGTGACACCGATTAAGGTGATTTTTACAAGGGTGGCTCACTGCCAAGTTGCTCATTGCAGGTGGGCTCATTGTCTGGCTATCACAACCAACAGAAAAAAGGCCCACTGCCAAAAGAAGAATAATGAAAAGGAAATCCACCATTGAAATAACCATCACCATCTGCAACACTAGAAGAACCCTATGGTATGTTGCCTCTGGTAGCACACTTTTGCATACACAACAATATCTAGATTTATCTTTTCATATTCGCATTCTTCGCACACACACCCTAACATCAAACAAGATCATCTTATACCATTCTATGTCTTCATAATCTTCCATGTCGGCCAAGCACAATTTGAATTAGGTCACCACAAAAACATTCCTGCGGTGGAAAGGAATGAAACATGGACCACATAGACTCTCCTCGCTCAAAATAACACACTACCCAATTACCATAATATTTGGAGCCAAATAATAGAATTTACACGTTACAATTCATACAATGTTTCTGAAACATGTTAACCAATTCCAAATTGGTCCAAACCCAAAAGAGTGTATTTCATTACGTTACAATAAGAATGGGATCAAGATAAACACGACCAAAGATAAATCATTACAACAGATTCGGAGCACACCAATTCCATATCACAAAAGCACAAAACATAACATCACCCAATTAGCCAAGGTATGCTAACATCAATGACAATCATTAATGACAACATCATCACATTCCAACATTTTTAGCTTCACATTGGGCTTGCATAGATTGTTGGTGTAAGATGGTTTAGCGTGTGGACCACAGTTGCGAGAGCGGAGCTAGTAGGGGTTCAAAAACCCATTTCTCTTCACATGGTCTCCCCTATGCAAATGAAGTGGAGTTTGAGACAAGGGTGTCAATCTTTGCAATTTCAATGAGTGATTTGGATGAGGGTGAGAGTCAGGAGGTATCACTTGATGATCACACACTTCTCCTAGAGTATGCAGATGTGTTCCCGAGTGAGATTCCAGACATGTTGCCTAAGTACGAGCTTATTCCTAAAGCTGAACCTACTTCTCGTGCACCATATCGTATGACCACTTAGGAGTTGGCTGAGCTCTGATTGCAATTGGAGGAATTGTCGGGTTAGCCATATTCGTCCTAGTGTTTCTCCATGGAGAGCACCAATCATCTTCATTAAGAAGGATGGATCTCTTTGTGCATTGATTACTGGTAGTTCAATAAGGTGATGGTGAAAAATCAATATGCCTTGCCAAGGATTGATGATTTATTTGATTAGAAAAAGGGAGTTGGAGAGTTCTCCAAGATAGACCTCAAGTCAAGGCACCATCAACTTCACATTTATGAGGATGACATCCATCACACAACATTTCGTACCCGTTACAAATATTACGAGTTCACAATTCTCCCTTTTGGGTTAACCAATGCTCCTTCAATATCCATGAGCTTGACAAATGGGGTTATGCACCTATCTGGACTGATTTGTTCTAGTTGTAATCTTAAGTTCTTTGATGACATTTTGGTATATTTGAGGTCCATGTAGGAACATGAGAGCCATTTGCATCAAGTTTTGTAATGATTACGTGACAATCAACAATAGACCAACCCGTCAAAGTGTGAGTTCTTCCAGATTAAGGTGAGGTACTTCGGTCATATCATCTTAGGGGAGGGTATCACAATGGATCCCTCTAAGATTCAGGCCATTTTGGATTGGCCAATGTTGGCTAATGTGAAAGAGGTTCATAGCTTCATGGGTTTGTGAGATATTATGGTTGATTCATGAAGAATTTTTCTCACTTGGCACACCCTATCACTTCTCTTCAGCGAAAAGGAAAGAAGTTTGTGTGGTCGGAGTAGTGTGTGACAACATTTCAAGCTCTTAAGGAGCGTTTGTCTAGTGCATTGATGTGCTCATTATTGGTTAGGATATGTTGTTGATAACTAATTATTGCATATATAGAATACATAAATAATATTGAACTCTTTATATGTACTAATTGATTCTTAAGGTCAGCCAAGTAGGGGAACGATGATGGGGTCATCTTCTAGGTATCCCAGCTCATAGTCATAGGTATCCCACCTCATAGTATGTGACTAGGGAGTACCAAGAGGCCAAAGGGGTACAACAAGTACTGCCTTTGGGCTTAGAAAGGATGGACTTCCAGAGCACCCTATTGTGAATACATAAATGAGCAATTACAAGTAGGGGAATACTGATGGGGTCATCTTCTAGGCACACCACCTTATGGTATATGATCGGGGAATCCCATATGACCAACAGGGTACAAAGGTTACTACCTTTGGACTTAGGAAGGATGGACTTTCAAGGCACTCTATTGTGAATACTCCTTATGCTCTCTCATGGCAAGTGAATACATTAAGGATATTCAATCATTGTAGGTAGGATAGAAGTGACAAGATTGAAGGGAACGGTTATAGGACACCACACTATGTATTCCACCTCATATGAATGGTACAGGCCAAATGAGGCCAAGAGGTGGTATATCCGCTCTTTGGCCTAGGGTAGAGGGTCTCTAGGGCACCCTATCTTAGGCCTTCAATGACTGCATCTTCTTAGATTGATTTAAGCAATTTAGTGATTAGATCTACACTTCTAATATATGCATATTTCTAACTAAAATATATATATTTTATAAATTATTATTATAAATGATTCCTAACTTGTTTGCAAGGCCTTAATCAAAGTGAAAGGTATCTCTAAACCCTACTTGCTTCAATTAAAAATTGTGACATACAAAAAAAATTGGGTATTTATAATTTAAAACATCACTTTTTCAAAGAGCACAAAAGTTCAAAATGAATTATGTAAGGATGAAGTTTCCAAATTGACATTGGGCAAGTTGTATTGCTTCGATCATGGATCCACCATTATTAATGGAAATGTTGTATTGTCGTCCTTTGATGCAAATAATGAGGTAGATATTGCAGCAACATATGAAGCAATATGGCCTCAACTTCTTAAAGATCTTCACCACCCACAACTTGATCCTATAATAATGTATCGTAATAATCAAAGTGTGTTAAAGATGTCCATGGACCTAATGTTTCACGATCACACAGCATATTGAAGTGCATTATCATTACATTTGTGAACGTGTCCGCAATAAAGTGATTGAGCTAGTTTATACACCAGTCACAAATCAGTTGTCATGTCTTCAACAAACCTTTGAGAAAAGATAAGTTTGTGTACTTTTGAAAAGAAATTACTATTTAAATGTTGATATTTGTACATAAGTTGCTAATAAACTTATTTTTTCTAGGCAGCTCCTGCCATCTAGTTGTTTTGTGTGATGAAAAAAATTTTGGTTGAGTATTTGAAATATAAACTCTAATAATAAAGTGATTAAGCTAGTTTATACACCAGTCACAAATCAGTTGTCATGTCTTCAACAAACCTTTGAGCAAAGATAATTTGTGTACTTTTGAGAAGACATTACTATTTAAATGTTATTTGTACATCAGTTGCTAATAAACCTGTTTGTTCTAGGCAGCTCCCACCATCCAGTTATTTTGTGATGAAAAAATATGGTTGAGCGTTGGAAATATAAAGTCTAACTAATCACAATCCTTATGCATCTGCTACATAGAGAGATATGCCATGTAGACACATCTATCCATATATTTTGTATATTTAAAGGATCTTTTAATCCTTAAACAACATAGAGCAAATCTATTAAAGCTCTTAAAATTCATTAGGGTGAGCCAATTATTGCATTGCCCAATGTGCATCCAAAAACAACCTTGTTTACTTCCTTAAACATGCACAATAGATGTTTTTTATTAAGTTCAAGAACCTACCAAGGGGATTGACCCTTACACAACCACGACCAAAAGGCATCAAGAAATCAACAACACACTAACAGAGGTGTTGGCTATAACAAGTGAAGGATTTACAGCATGGTTAATAACAAACCATTAACAACACATTAGTAGCACAACTAGTAACCCACATCAAGAGTAGGGAGCCAACTCACTCACAACGGGGGGAGAGATTGAAGGGTGATTCTTCCTTCATCAGCAGACAACCGTCCAAGCGATACTATCAGTAAGGTCCCTACCAGACAGTAGTGGAACCCCAAATGTGGGACAGTCAGCATCAGGAGTAGAGTGTTGGCAACATTGTACATCGACTGCCGAAGGTTGGAGCAGGTCAAGAGTAGCAGTCGGAGAAGGGTCTGCGCAGCCAGAGGGGACTACACCAGCAATGAGAGGTGGATTTAGGTCCACTGGATTAGAGGCGGTCGGTTCAATAGGAGCATCAACCTGGGGGCATCCTCGTCAGCTTGTGAAGAGTCCTCAGAGGTAGAATCAAAGGGAGAATCAGAGGCACAAACAATCAAATGATCATTATTTGCACCCTTCCACCAAGCAGCAGCACCTTTGCAACACAAAAGAGAATAGTTTGTACCCATATGACTAGTAGAGAAGCATCACCAAAATCGAAAGGGAAGACCCTCATAATCCAACAATTGAGTCCAAGGCCTCTCCCCAACCATGAGCACCACATATCATGGAAGTGGTGTAGAGATATCCATGTCAACCAAAATGCAAGCAAAAGTAGAGCGGCTTAATGAAGTCGTAACTTCATCCACCTTCTAGAAACAACCAATAGAGTTTACAATGGCCTCAAAGCAAGAAATCTCCCAAAAATGTAGTGGAAGTTTGGGAAGGTGAACCCACACTGAGCACACATTAAATGGTTCAGTATGAGGGTTGAAGGAGATTGTCTAGGGTTTGGCAGAAAGAGAGTGACCCACAGTTTGCTCAACACCAAATCATGGTCTTCAAAAGAAGAAAATGTAGCAATAGAAAACCCTTTTGCACAAGGGAAAAGCTTAATGTTACCAGAGACTAAGGGTCGCTAAGAACTTGTTACCCAACAATGCAAATTTGAAAGAGAGGGCCAGAGCCCTGTAAATCTACAGAGCAACCTGCGACATTGGTAGAAATCCACATCATCCACCACATCCGGGCCACACAACCACAAGGGAGGCCTTGGCACAGATAATTGGTCAAGCTTTCACCTTTGGAGGAATAGTTGCAATAGATTTGGCAGCACAAGCATAGCTCCGTTCACCAACAAAAGATTTTTATTTTTATTTTTTATTTAATTTTTGGGGGGGGCATCCTTAACAGCCCCAGAGACAAAAACCCCTCCACCTCCAGCGCTAGGAATGACAGTACTAGCCTCCAACCCAAGCAGAGAAGAGAATGAGGGATCAACAATCGTTGTCTTTCCATTGCCCACCAAGGACGACAACAACCCGTTGCACCACAGTTGCAGAAGCAAAAGATTGAGCAACTCCAAGTACCACAGGAGCCCCCAGCCCAAGGGCAACACCCAACGTAGAGAACTCTAGTTGAGAAGAGGGAGATTGACCCATTGCATGGTTCAAAACGCAGCAGGGAGCCGTTGGAGACATTGTTGCTAACATGCATAATAGATATTAGCATCAAGGGCAATTAGTAATTACAATGAATCTTGACCAGAGGTGAAAGCGAACTGGCAAGGCTAGATATGCATGATGGCTAAGAAAGGGCCAAAAAAGTCATCTTTTGACTTGTATACGACAGCAACAAAACAGTCAAAAATGCTATAGTTAACATGTACAAAAGTCCTCGATCAATTATAACATGGCGATATTTAGAAAAAATAAAACTTGCTTTATCACTTCTGTAATTGTAGGCTTTTTCAGAGGTGTATAAACTGGACTGAATGGAATATTCATTTTTATTTCAAATGCAATAAGAGAAAAATCAGAAACAAAAAACGACCAACACTCTTCAAACCATGTCAATTGAGAGCGTAAATATCACAGAGATGGTAGAAAGCCTGATTTGGCACAGTTTATGATCTTGGTTGACAATTTTGCATATTTACAAGAGGCAAAATGACAAAACCTTATAAAATGTTTAAATTAGACAAATTGTTCAGGCCTCAATGAAACTTTAGAAAGGTTAAGGCCTGTAACAACAAAAACAAAGAATCAAAGATGTAAAGGGACACCCATAAATCTTTGTTTCTAAAATATTATTGTCACAAATGACATACCTAATATACATGGGGCTGATAGGCATAAGATCGGGCATGATAAAAGTTATCACAGTTGAACCCATCTTTAAATGGTTGAAGAAGCTATGACAGAATCCCAATTTTGAGCGTTACGAAATTTTTAGGAAGGAAAACAAGTAAAGAATTTGTTTAAATCTTAGTCCTCTTCCTCATCATCCCCTTGAAATTCACCTTCATCACCAATATTCTCAAGTAAAGCATCAACATCCTCACCTAATTCTGTGAGTCTTGAACTTAGCTTCTCCACTTTACTCTGTTCTTGACCCAGACAAACCAGTAAGTCATTCAATTCAGCTTCACTCTCCTTCTGTGCTTCCTGTCTTCCCTCTTCACGAACAGCTTCAAGATCTGGTAGTATGGATTCATTACCACCCCTTGCACGCTTCACTTCCAACTCAAGGTGATAGTTGGTTTGCTCCAGACTATTGTATGCATCAGACAAGCTCTTCAGATCTGCTTCATATTTTCCAGCCAGCTGTTTGTAAGTTGAGATCTCATCTTCACATTTTCTTTTTTCAGCTTTCAGTGTTTCAATTCTATTTCGAGTTTCTTGAAGTTCCTGCCTAAGATTATCAGCTTCAAGTCTTGACGTGATCCCATTTACAGTGCCTTGCATTGCACTGTTATGTCCTTTTATAAATGAGTTGGAATCACCTTTTGTTTTTGCAAGGTCATCAGCTAAAGCAGCATTTCGGCCAAGAAGTTCCTGCATGTGAGCATAAAACAATTAAAAAATTTCAAGAATCAAGTATAGTGTACACTAGAAGCACAAGTATATGTGATTTTTCAAAAACGTTTGAAACATTTTACCTGCATCTCATGGCACTGTTTTTCCATAAATGACTTTAACCGTATAATATAGTCACTGTCACTCTCTCCACTTTTCTGCTCCAAACTTGCAGGAATTATTGTAACCTTACTCTTGGGACGGCTAAAAAGCTCTACAATCTTTTCTCTTACAAGAGGTTCCAGGTGTCTAATAAAGTTAACAAATGCTGCATCATAAAATGAAGTCAACAAGGGGTCTACAGGGCTTGTACTGCTTTTATCAGTCTCAAACTGTTGTTCGCCATCTTGCACATCTGAAACAACAACAGCTTCAGCAGCTGTTGATCTTGTCAATGGTTTTGGAAGCCGTGATGCAGAAGCTGCTGATATAAACAACGGACTGTTTTGCATTTCCTCCCAAATATGGAAATAGGCCGTGAGTCCAATCCTTTGGCTGATGGCATCAACTACCATGAAGGCATCTCTGTTGTCCTTGGCTGTTTTGTTGAACACAATACACTCACCTAAAAGAACAGCTGCCAAGCCTGCGACATGAACACTTGCTGCAGAGCTACAGCTCAAAACCAACTCTATCATGTATGTTAGATGTGCATGTGATTCAAGAAAACAATTCACAGCATCTGGGCAATCTGCAAGCCAAGTAACCAAGAGCCTCAAAAGTATTGGCTGCAGCCACATTGATTTTTTATTGGATATCGTATGGTCATGGGTCTCTTGCTTGTGTGATATTGGAGATGCAACTGCAAGATATTTAACTATACGAGGCATGAGAAGATCTGGTGTTGATAAGGCTGAAACTGGAACTTCAAGTTGGATGCGAAGCACCTACGCAACACAGCATGCAAGATATATAATATATCCAAAAATGAAAAATCTAGTATAAATGAGTTAGTACACAACTGGTTATGAAGCCATATTTTCATTTGTTGAATATTACACGTATCATCCTCTGAATGACAAAGGTACATGTGTGTGTGTCTGGGTGAATCAGGGGTGGAGGGATGGATCTGTGTGAACAGTGGCAGGGGTAGGAGCATGTGGGAGGAGTATTGAATTTGCCAAACAAAACTTCTGTCGGGCCCCTACTATAGTTTATTTCCCCAGTGTGTAGGATATGTGAAGCTTCAAACAACATCAAACGAGCCAATTGTGTGTGTGTGCACATGTAAAGAAGATGGCAATAAAAATACAAAAACCAGAATCTACCACATGGAAATCCTAGAGTTGTGATCATCCATGATGACGATAAACATAAAATTACTAGTGCATGCTGGTTCAACTAGAAAGATAAAAAGCAGAATGTAAAATGATAATTCTGTTAGGAGTGGACGGTGAAGGGATTCTCATTCTGTTCCTATGCCTTGCAATTTCCTTAATGGTTATGCAGAATCTTAGCAAGCCATTTTTGGGCCAAACTTAACTCATACAAACTGAGGTACAGATTGAGTAATTGCTTGATTAACCATGGCTAGCTTGTTCAGTGGTGATGGACATCTTTAGGGCTACCAAAGCTTGGACCAGACTACATAAATTGGGTCCTCTTTTCAGCATTCATAACATTCCTTGTTCAATGTGGTCAATCATAAAGTTAGCAAGAAGATCTACCATGCCGTTGTGTCTGCTTCATTTATGATAGATTTGAACATCTTGAGGTGTACCAAGAAGACCAATTGTTTTGAAGACAATGTTGGCCTTTTTCTAGTTAAATGTGGTCAATTGTAAAGTTAGCAAGAAGATCTACCACTCCTTTGTGTTTATTTCCAGTCATGATGGATTTGAACATCTTGAGGTGCATCCAGAGATCAATTATTTTGAAGAGAAGTGGACTGACCAGTGTCTGCAAAGATTATTTAAGGGTTTTGATAAACCTTTTCAATCAGATTAGTGATAAACCTAGAGTGTCATTCAATGTGCAGTCAGCTGATTCTATATATAATGGTGTGTAGAGTTGTTTGTTTGAGGCACACTGTGTTGTGAAAAAACTGGTGATCATCACACTTAGTTCCATATTAGTTGTCCAACTCCATTTCCAAGATTTTTTGGGGTGGCTCCATTGAGTTCAATTTATGAAATCTCTTGGGTAGGGCCACAGTATTGTGCACTTACTGCAAACCAATGCTGTACAAGAATAAAATCGAAAGGGGACTCCATTGATAGGACAGCTACATTCTCTGAGCTGATAAATTGTAGATAAGAGCTGTACTGAGGATCAAAACCTTGACCCGTCTGGCTAGCTTGTAACCATAAAATATATTATTTTGAAGATAATGTTAATTGTTAACCAATTCCAGTCGAAGAAAGTGTACTGACCAGAATCGGAATGGGCTCTTTCATGGTTTTTGCAAACTTTTTCAATTAGACTAATAATAACCCTAGAGCACCCTCCAATGTGCAGCTAGCTAACTCCATATTTAATGGCTTGTTGAATTCCTCTATGCAGAGCCAAGAGCGTGGCAGAGTTGTTCTTTTGAGGCCCTATGTTCTGTGAGAAGATTGTGATAGTTTCAGATTACTCCTTCAATTTTTGTCTCTCCAAGATTGTTTTGGTTAGCTCCATCAAAGTTTGATCTAATCTCGTAGGTGGGGCCCCAGCAGTGTGCACTTATCAAACTGTGCAACCCTATAGTTGAAAGGATATTCCATTGCAAGACAAATTACTGGAGTTGATAAAGCGTGGATAAAAGTGGCACCAAGGATCTGACCTTGACCCACCAGAAAATCATATGGGCCAATTGCTAATTGTTGTCAAAGATTCTAGTGTTTCACTTCCCATCTATTTAATCAACACGTGAATCACTGAGCTGAAACTTAGGCAGAGGTACTCACCATGTCCCTCCAGACTTCCAAAGAACATGTCAGGAATTGAGCACTGAATCCTACATGTTCTGCTTCTGGATGTCAATTGCCCTGTGTCCCCAAGTGTCACATCCCTCCTGACCATTGAAACAATTGATGTTTTGATTATGTTGATGCCCTAGATAATTTCTGGTTTTCGTATAAACAATGGTTTTGTTTACATTGATGCCCTAAATGGTACTTGATTTTTGTAGACAATGGTTTTGTTTACATTGATGCCCTAAATGGCATTTGGTTTTCATAAACAGTGGTTTTGTTTACATTGATGCGCTAGATGGTAATTGGTTTTCATTTCCTGCCTTCATGGAACAGTAGTTTAGGTATAACAAGAGTAATAATGTAATGATTTTCGCACTTATCTCGAGTTATGTGATTTGATTATTGCAATATATATATATATATGTTGAGATAACTATGATTATGGACTAACTACCCTTTTTCTTGACATGTGGATGCAGGAACTGCTCGTCCTCCAAGGAAAGGGGGGGGGGAGGGGGGGAGTATCACCGGGAAAGGGGGGTGCAAACATGGTGATGAACTGAAGCTACCTGGATTTCCGGAACTAGTAAGTACTAACTAGGTCCAAGATAGTAATCTAGAAGGCATAGGTCTTGACTAGGACCCTAGTGGGTCTTTTGACGTCAATTAGTCATTCTGTAGTAATCCTGGAGATGGACAAAAACTGCATCGTAGATTCGTACCTTGTCGATCTTTTTACTCTTTTGACACTTTAAGAGATGACTTAAGAGTTTTGTTTCTAAAACAATATTATGTTATTCTTTACCAAATGTATATATTTACATATATCCATAGTATTATGTATTTATATGTGTAATATATCCGGTCATGTTGACATGGTCCGTAATTATTAACATACCAAATGTATATATTTACATATATACATATATCCGTAGTATTATGTATTTATGTGTAATATATCCGGTCATGTTGACATGGTCCGTAATTATTAACATATATATATATATATATATATATATATATATAAGTGCATGTTTTTATGTATTAAAATATTATGTATATATTTATATATATAAGAGAACTTCGTTATACAAAAATATTTATATATACATATGTGAAATTTGTATGGCCATGTGCTTTGCATCAATAACATTAGCAACCTTTGACATTTCTTTAAAATACGAATTTCAATCATTACCTTGCTAAAACTTGAGTTCATGAACTCATTCCTTGAGGGACATATAATGCGAGTGGGCCACATTATGAATAAGTGGCAGAGAGGTTTTTTTGTGAACAAACTTGGAAATGTTTGATAAAACTAAGTCTTTGGAAAACCGTAATCCACGAGGATTTAACCCATAAGCATTAATACAAATATCTCCTTCCAGCCATGATGAGTAGTGGCGGCAATTCTTGAACTACAAAAGGAAATTAACAATGTGAATTTCATGTTATTTGGAGAACCGCCTGTAATGTCCCTAGTCTGGTCTTTCTAGGATTTGGAACTTAATCTTATTTTTCAATTGCAAGATGTAATGTCCCCTTTTTTAGGGCACATTATTTATGTGCCTCGTTAGCCATTTTATCGTGGCCCGATAGGCTAACCAAGGCTTGACTGGGGTCAGTTTGATATTTGGCCTAGGGAATTCCAGTTTCAGGCCAATCAGAGTAGTTTCCGCAAGGTTTCCAAATACTTACTATTTACAGTAAGTCGTCAGAGTTCAGTCTTCATGGCATTTCAGTATTGGACTTGGAGCGTATCGCCAAGAGCTTTCCGGCAAGCTATCCCACGTCTTATTCCGAGTTCGTTTGGTCATCCATTTTAATGCCAGAAGATTTCTTACTTTATTATTATGTCACTTTATTATTAAATGGATGTATTACTTTAAAGTGACAAAAAGTGAGAATATGAAGAGACAGAGAAAGGAAACTGAAGAGTCACGGCTATTGCTTTAAAAGGAATGGAGGCTCATTTGAGATATGCTTAGTTTTATGAATTTATTTCTCTTGGAGAATCCAGGAAGCTTCATCTTTCGATTCTGAAACCTGAGGACGGAAACCTTCAGGGTTTCTCGGTGGATTGGACGGAAACCCAGTTCATCTCGGGGGTGGATTCACAGCAGAGTTCACCATTGCATTTCCAAGTTCTTTTGTTATTTGATATTCTATTGCATTCTGTAGTTCGGTTTTGGATTGTGAGAAATCCCACTATTATTGTATTGATGTTGTATAATGCAATAATATTTGCTGGGGTTTTTTTTTTTGTCGAATATATTGCTGGTTATTTACTGTTGAATCAATGGTTTATTGCATACATCTATTTGATTAAATCTGCATGAGATATATTAGTGGAAGTTTGGGAAATACCCGGTTTGGGTAATTACAGTGGTATTAGAGCTGGTTTTCCTACTAGTCTGTGGAGTTTATTCAGAGACAGGTTTACAGAAGGGTTTTTATGAGTAAAGGAATTCACTGTTATTGGATAGGCATTCTTAGCTTCAGATGTAGCAAGCAGGAGAATACACATATCTTCAGAGTTTGATCATAATAGATTAAAACGTTGGCTTACATATCAAGGAGGTCTTCGAATTCTTTTTCTAGAACAAGCAGTCAAGTAGACTACTCAAGCAGCAGGGAATGTTTGCGGAAATAATCTCTTCAAGGAATTACTAGTAATGCCAATAGTCCTTTCTCTGAGTGATATTTGGTGGGCCTGTTTCATTTAGTGGCTTACCGTAATGGAGAGGAGGGCAATTATAATATCGAAGGCTCAAATGTTTCAAATGTCAGCGATGAATAGTTATTGAGTTTAGGCCAAAAACATCAACGGAGTACTGCGCGTAGTAATTAGCAATCACTAGCTGATTGGGCGTAGTGACTGAGTTGCCGAGTGGAGTGCTGGACACCACGTTGGACACCACTTTCAGGGAAAGCGTAGGTGGAAGGACAGACAGTTTTCATTACAGAAGTGGATGGGTCATCTAGTCTCGGTTTGGTCACGTCCAAGCATGGACTGTGCATTCTTTCCCCGACCATAAACTACTTACAGCAGTTTAGGGAAGATTGTTTTTTTTTTAGCACAACGAAATATTAGTTGGTTGCAAAGGTGTTACATTGATCATTGGGAACAAAGTTTTTCTTCCAAGTGTTGATATTGTCGTTTCTGAGCCATTTCTACTATTCTAAGCAGTTTCTGAATATTTCATCAATTGCTAAATTTGTGACGACGGGAAATTGGTTTGAAGAGGAAGCTGGAAGTTAGTCGGTTCCTACAATACCACCTGGCATACGAACTGGTTCTACCAATCATCATTGTGAATACACAGATAATCATTTTGTGGATGCTATCCGTTAGTCAGGCTTTGCATTGAGATTCACGGCATTAGGAGGTAGCTCATAGACACGCAGAGATTTGTGCGTTGATACTAGAAGAATCGAAAGCAGTTAAGGGAGAGGCTTGTGTTGAAGGTGGAGTCACTATAAGCTTTGACGAGTTTTTTGAGTTATATAACCACACAATATCCAGCATAAGATGGCGTAGCAACCAGGACTCAAACAGAACGTGTCATAGAAGATTGAAATATGAGCATACATAACTAACGATAGATATATGAGCATACTTTGAGTCGACGGATATAGTTCCATCAGACAAGAAACACCAAAGGGGATTCCAGTCATTCCAGCTGGTTCTCGGTTATTGGGCAGGAGTGTACAGGAGCCAACAACAAGCTGGTAGTCTGGTTTGAGCAAAAAACATGGGGTTGTCTCCTCTTAACAGGCTGTGTGGACAGACTAGAACAACTGTGACCAAACAATGGTGAAGAACCTAGAAGGGGTTACGCATATTCAATTCAAAGAAATTAAAGGAACCGATAAGGCAAGCTCATCATAAGAGAGGTCAGAAATAATTTCTCATGTCTGCAATAATTTGAGATGGTGAAATTGCAAATTGGTTCTGAAAAAAAAAAGCTCATCATTCATGTGTATTGAATTGTCAAAGTATATGCTCAAGTTGTTCAAAGACTCTCAATTATCTATCTTGCAATATTCCATAAAGTTTGATAGTTGTTCAAGTGAAAATTAAACCAAATAGCAAATGAACACATCATGAGCAGCATGCCAACTATTTGACTTAATGTCTATTGATCAATTTGGGGAGTATGCAGAAATTCAGGGGTGAGAATAGGGAGAGAGTTAGTGTAGTTGAGGAAGTGAGTCGTATCAGTATATATAAAACCTTCACCTTCCGGAAATTCCATATGAAAGAAAATTTAGGCACAAAATTTTCCATTCCATAGCACAGCCCTGGTATATTTGGAATTTTACAGTCACATGTATCTCAGAATTGGTTCGAAGGCATAGACCTCACACTATATGCTGCCTTTTAGAGGCTTATATCATGTCCAAGCAGATATATTCTCCAAACTGTGCACATAACAGGGGAATACTTAGTAGATAATGCAAAACAGCTCTTGGTGACTGAGAAAATCAAGTACTAATGTGCAGTTTTCACTAATGGCTTGAACTGAGAAGATTGTGGCTTATTCAAGGTACTTGCTGTTTGAAGTGGACTTGGGGTGTTGCTGATTGAAGGGACCTCTTTAAAAGAGGACTGCCAACCATTCGACAGAATGTACTAGTTGTTAATGTGGTATAAAAGGTTTGTTAAAATTCAAGTCAGATCTGTTATCTCTCTGCATGTATGTTGTGTGAGCAACTAAAGGATGGATCAGTTTTGAAATCAAACAAATAAAATAAGTCCAACTGGGGGCAGTTGTGCGAAACCTTGGTTGCCTCTGTATTTGAAGGTTTCAGAATTCAGAAATTTTGCAATCCCTTTTAGAAACAGCCAGTTAGAAACATTACATAGGGGAAAGACGCATGGTTTGGGAAAAGTCTCGAAGGATCTTGTTAAGGTACAGCAACAGTTAGCCCAGATTTCACAACCCGATAAAAGGACAGAAATTCTCGGCATGTATGATGAGTATAACACACTTCCTCCATAGGTTCAGAGAGATTTAACCTTCTCTAGTTTCATGGACTTTCACCCAAAGCTACAACACAAGACTTTAATGGAAAAGAAGCAATATCATAATTTGGCTCGAGATCTACTTGCACAAGATAGGTGCAGAAATTTATATGAAGAGTTTCCAGCTATCATTAATCAACCCATAATTGAACAAAAATCTAAACCGGTTATTGAAAAAAAGCCTTATGAGGTTGTCATTGAAGTAGGAGATTGCAAAACAAATATTGAATCAAAGCATGAAGGAAAGGCTAAAGAAGAGGCAGCAAATCTAGAGGTTACAGGATGGTTTACTAGAGAAGAGCAACCGACTTCCATTGATTCTCAACCTTCACTTGATCAAAGAAAAGATAGAAAAGATATGGTTAAATATCGTGACCACCAGTTGGATGTCTTTAACAATTCATGTAATGAGGAGTCATGTGACTTCTTTAGCAGCACCTCACTTATGTATAATGCTGATTTGGATGACCCAATAGATAATGCATCCCAAAATGACAATGATGAGAAGCATGCCTTGAAGAGTCAGCTGAAAGTCAATAACAATGCTATTATTGCAGCTCTTGTTCACCATGATAGCACTCACTAGATTCTTGAGGATCTTTACAGGAAAGCTCAGAAAGAGACAGGACAAGGTGGTATAAGGATTGGATCTTATGTTGTAGATTTACAGGGGGTCAAAACAGCTTTTGAGGATCGGAAATCAAAATATCTGTGTTTACTTTCAAACCGCGACTACCTGTTACAGGTTGCGGGAAAATATGCTGAGCAGTTGAGGGAAAAGGAGGATGAGGTTAATAATCTCAATAATGAGTTTAGTGTTACTCAAGGTACATTGGAACACACATGTATTGTTGTCACTAGCCAGTACAGGGAACAGGACAACAGGGAAAGGTCCAAATTCTTTCAAAAGGTGATTCAGGAACTTGATAGCATACAACAAACCTATGACTTGGATAGCTGTCCCAAAAGATCTTTGGATCATCCAGAGATTCTTTATGAGTTAGATAACTTTCAGGCGGTCGACAATTTCTTATTTGAGATGGATATTGATTTGACATTCGATAATCCTTTTTTTGAGCTAGATGAGGAAGGTATTTCCTATTCCCATGGCGAGGATAAGGTTGATTGCACGATTTGGGACCCAGGTTCAGTTATTAGAGATGAGTCTTGGTCACTAGATTGGAGTAACAAGGTGAGTTAAGTCGTTGAACAGTTGGGTTTCTACATCAGCGGTTCAGGATGGGCAGTTGTGACTTATTGCATGATGGGTGATACGCTTTTCATTGTTTTATCTCTCACTGATGGAGAGATGTCTAGTATTGATGGCATCCAGGAGGCAGCTGCCTTGTCACTCTTGACAGATGGACATAATGTTGATTACAAATCAGCTTTGGATAGAAACTTGGTAATCAGTATGACCAAGGGGTACCTAAGGGGAGAAGACAATATTGATGAGTGTCCCTTGATTCTTTACCCTCTTCACACAGCTGGGACTCCACCACATTACTGTATTGATTCATGCAGTGCCTATGGTAACTCTATCATCACAGGTTTTGAACATGATGATGATGTTTGGATAGAGTCTATTATGAATGGGATGGATGGCAGGTTTGATACACTTCCCTTCTTGATGAAGGAAGCCATATCCTGCAGTTCTGGTAGTTTGCTTCTTCAGTTCAGTTTCCGGTTTGAGTTACATACTGGAGGGACAGTGTTTTGGCAATTGGGCCTTTTGGGCAATTCACTCATTATGGGCATGGATCGACAGGATATTTCAGTCAGTTGGGGAGATGGGTGGCCCTTTTGTTTGTGGGACCCAGGAGGAACTTTATCTTGGTCAGCGATAATTCAGGGAGCTGGTTGGCATAATGTCAGGTCCCCACCTTCATTTGACCTTAATAATGCTTATGATTTCAGTTGGAGTGAGGCTCCCAGTTGGATTGAGGATCTGCTCACAAATGATGGCAGCAAAGGGCAGGTTGATTCGACTGATCAGATACATGGGGAGATTTGGGAACCCGACATTAGTTTGATTGGTGCATTGTTGCTGTGTGGTCTTGTTGATTGGCTTCACAAGTCTGGACAAATTGTTTGTGTCAATTTTGTGCAACAGATTGGTGGAGCAACTTCCTTGAGGTTGGTATGGGATCCATGCATTGTGGTCTCAGTATGCAGATATTGATTGCTTGAAGGCAAGAAATCTCCGAGAAGGGAGGATTTGTAATGTCCCCTTTTTTTAGGGCGCATTATTTATGTGCCTCGTTAGCCGTTTTATCGTGGCCTGATAGGCTAACCAAGGCTTGACTGGGCCCAGGGAATTCCAGTTTCAGGCCAATCAGAGTAGTTTCCGCAGGGTTTCCAGATACTTACTATTTATAGTAAGTCGTCAGAGTTCAGTCTTCATGGCATTTCAATATTGGACTTGGAGCGTACCGCCAAGAGTTTTCCGGCAAGCTATCCCAGATCTTATTCCAAGTTCATTTGGTCATCCATTTTAATGCCAGAGATTTCTTACTTTATTATTATGTCACTTTATTATTAAATGGATGTATTACTTTAAAGTGACAAAAAGTGAGAAAATGAAGAGAGAGAGAGAGAAAGGAAACTAAAGAGTCACAGCTATTGCTTTAAAAGAAGGAATGGAGGCTCATTTGAGATATGCTTAGTTTTATGAATTTATTTCTCTTGGAGAATCCAAGAAGCTTCAGCTTTAGATTCTGAAACCTGAGGACGGAAACCTTCAGGGTTTCTCGGTGGATTGGACAGAAACCCAGTTCATCTCGGGGGTGGATTCACAACAGAGTTCACCATTGCATTTCCAGGTTCTTTTGTTATTTGATATTCTATTGCATTCTATAGTTCGGTTTTGGATTGTGAGAAATCCCACTGTTATTGTATTGTTGTTGTATAATGCAATAATATTTGCTGCGGGTTTTTTTTAATGGAATATATTGTTGGTTATTTATTGTTAAATCAATGGTTTATTGCATACATCTATTTGGTTAAAATCTGCATGAGATGTATTTGTGGAAGTTTGGGAAATACCCGGTTTGGGTCATTACACAAGACTTATTTCTAATGAACATTTACTCAAAATGAATTGGGAGAGTGACAAATGCAATGTCAATTCTCTTGATAATTAGATTGTATAACAATACTTGTATGAAAAAGGTGATTTCTATGGTCAACCAATGTGACTTTGATATTGGTTACTGATCACAATATTGGATATGATATATCTATAGTGGATCTGATATATACTAATATCAAAGAGTTATCCAGATACACTGATATATATTGAATTCTAAAAGGTAGATAAGGATAGTATCACTTGTCCTTACTTTGCAAGATCAATTATATTGATACTAATATATGTCTGTAAGTACATGTCTCTGATATCTCAGAAATATATGCAAATGATCTTCTGTTGATCTGCCTAATCACTTATCAGATTTTATGTCTTGAGAAGTGGCAGTCTTAATGATTGCTATGTCTAATATTACTTTAAAACTTTGATCGCTTGTCTGATATAGATATCTGATGTAGAAATTCCCTTGGTGTTGTTTCTGATCTTTAACACTAATTATATGCGTCTTAACCTTGTATAGATATTGATCAAACTCGAGCGATCCAAACTTGGATGAGAAGTAAAGTAAGAAAATGTTCGATGGTTTCAGTCGATTACTTGATAGTATGGACGAATCTAATCCAGTGTATATCTTCTCCACTTAGTAGCTTATGTTTCGATGATGCTTGGTTATTTGATGTTTTTTCTCCGAGTCTTCACGTGCTTCCCTCCCATCAAATCAACGGTCGTTGTTTCATATATACCCGTGTAGGGTGAAGCGACTTCAATTCTATGGGATGCGACTGGTCTTGCGTCGCTTTCCCTTAATTTGTAATTGTTTATAATTAGTCTTCGATAGGAATTCATGTATACATATAGAACTATACACTTTGGATTTCTTATTTTATAATATATATAATTATAGTTATATTTTAATGAATATATTAATATAATACGTGATGAATATATGACTTCTACATTATCATGTGTTAAAAGTATTATTATATTATATTTAATAGTGGATTATTATTATAATATCAATTATTATTATTATATTATTAATATTAATAGTTGATTATATTAGAGTTAAAGATCTCTCTATTTATGTTTATCTGTCTTCCGTTGATTTGTTTCTATTCTAATGGTCACTCTTCTTCCATGTTTCCATATTCTCTCTTTGTTCAACATGGAAACTTCCTTTTGTTTCTATTTCTCTATTCAGAATGTTTCTCTCTCTGTTCGTTATAGAAACATTCTCTTGTACACTTGTATATATAGATCATTCTTGATCTATGTTTAATAACATATTCATTATTTTACCATAATATGGTATCAGAGCTATAGGTTAACTTTTTCAAAAAATTTATAATCCTCCATTGAGTGGAAATTTTCGAAATAGTTTCCGTTCTTTTTCCTGGCTTTTGTGTTCATTATTAATTTTCGAAAAATTAATATAATTTCTTTTTTGAAATTATTCAAGATTGTTAATTTTTCGAAATTTATCTGCTACCCCAGGGATCTTCTAGCAGCTCATTCTTTTTCCTGCACACAGTTTTGGGCCCATTAATGGCCACCTAGGGTTTTTGCACTTTCAACTAGGGTTTGGACCCTTCAATTTCAGTCAACAAATTATTTTTCTTGCAGATTCTTGGTGGGTTTTTCAAACCCTCAATTGGGTTGTATTCGAAATTTTATGGGTGCCTCGATTTTGGCGCCTCGATCGCTAGCGGATTTCAAATCTGACTTCAAATTCCTTCTGGGTTTTTTGAGCTTTCTTCTAAGTCTTCATTCATTTTTTTTGGGTCTTCCGTCAATCTACCATGGAATCTGTGCTTTGGATTCAATCACCGCCTTTTTGGATTTTTAATGGTCTCTCGCCAACATTATGTTGGAAGGCAGTCCAAGATTTAACGGCAAGATTTACCACACCCAGAAGCAAGGAGGGTCTCAGCAGGTTTTGATCGATTTTTCACCTAAAAAATCATGATTGGCTTTGATTGATTTTTCACCGCAAAAATCGTGTCTAGTTTTTCTAGTTTCTCACCACAACAATCGTGACTACTGAGTCTCAGCTCTTCTGTGCTCAACGAAGTTTTTTACTGCGGTTTTTGCAAGGTTTTCACTTCTCCAGCGCCTTTTGAGGATTCACTTGCAGACTTTTGTTTTGAAGTTAGATTGACCATTAAAGGAGGGTATTAGAGTTAAATATCTCTCTATTTATGTTTCTCTCTCTTCCGTAGATTTATTTCTATTCTAATGGTCACTCTTCTTCCATGTTTCCATATTCTCTCTCTGTTCAATATAGAAACTTCCTTTTGTTTCTATTACTCTCTTTAGAATGTTTCTATTTCTCTTTGTTCATTATAGAAACATTCTCTTGTACACTTGTATATATAGATCATTCTTGATCTCAATTTAATAACACATTCATTATTTTACCATAATAGATTATATTATTCATTCATTACAATATTTATTTATTAATATATAATATTGATTAATAATATAGTTAAGTTACTAATTATATTATAATTATTATTATTTATTTATTATTACAATACTATTTATTATATTTAATCTCAGGAAAAATGGGGACATCACAGTACGCCCTTCCCAAAACTGCTTGTCCTCAAGCAATGTCAATTTCACGTGAGTGACTTTGGAATGTTGATATCGCTTTGTTTAACAATAGTCCTTAATGGAAGAATCTTTAATTGGCCCTAACACAATGATTCCGATGTGAGATTAGAATGGTCATATATTTGTAAACATAAAATTATCAAATTTGAGGATATTTTATATAACATTCAATTTAAAATCCAAAGAATAATGCAAAAGATGGGACTTATATTGATATGTTGTAGAACTTCTATGTTGAGTGTTGCTTTGCTCCTTGGTGCATAAACCAAGAATGTCTTCATTAAGTTTTGACACTCACCCACAATGTCTTGATCATTGGCACTTACGAAGAATATCCTCGACACTCACTAAGAATGCCCTAACACTCACTAAGAATGTTCTTGTTTCTTGACACTCACTAAGAATGTCATGGATCTTGGCACTCACTAAGAACACCTTGATCTGGTTTGACACTCACTAAGAATGTCCTGGATCTTGGCACTCACTAAGAACGCCTTGATCTGATTTGACACTCACTAAGAATGTCCTTGACTCTTGGCACTCACTAAGAACGCCCTGAATCCTTGACACTCGCTAAGAATATCTTGGATCTTGGCACTCGCTAAGAACGCCTTGATCTAGTTTGACACTCACTAAGAATGTCCGTGGCACTCACTAAGAATGCCTTGACATTAAAGAAAAGCCCTTCATTCTTGACACTCACTAAGAATGTCTTGATCTCTTGATAGATGTTTCTTCATTATCCACTTCTTCTATCTTATGTACTTGTCTTCTTTTGCACTGATGATTATGTCTCCATGGTTCTTTACATTTGAAACATAAACTCTTCTTCATTAATTCATCTCTTGCTTGGCATTGATGCTCTTTACTCCATTGTTCATTGCATACATAACATTTTTTTCCTCTATAATCCTTTCTTGAATCTTCATGCCTATGTTCTGCCTTGGTTGAGAAATTCTTAGACCTTTCTTTTGAAGAATTTGATTCAACCTTCTTAGCCTTTTGTATTGCTTCCCCCAAGGTTTGTGGTTCAAGGGGGTTCACTATACTTTTAAGTTTTAATTGAGTCCTCAAGTCCTTCAACGAACAGATAGGTGAGTCTTCTTTGGGATTAGTCACAAACCATGATAGAAAGATTTTGAAATTCATTAGCAAATTCCTCCATTGTTCCATGTTGCTTGAGATGTGTAAGTTCCTTAAAATACCATTCCGGATCTTGCTGATCAAACCTGTTTATGAGTTTGTGAGAGAATTCTTGGTAAGAGGTTATATCTTGATGGCCAAGGGAAAGAAGCCCATTGTGCCACCATTCATGTGCTATCCCTTCTAAGTGGAATATGGCAAACTGGAGCGCATCCTCTTCGGTCATCGGACTGAGGGTTAACTAGGTGTTTAATTTTTGCAGCCAAGCCCAAATCGTAATTTTCCTTGACCCGTCAAAATTTGGAAGGTGAAATTTGGAAGTATCACCTTGTTTACCTTATGTTTCAGATCCTTATTTGTATATTTTCTTGTTCTCTTAGGTGTCTCATGTTTTTGGCCTTCACAAAATTCTGCAAATGTTATAAGCCCCCTTATCTCTGGTTCAAGGCTTGCATAGGCTCTACCGTTATCTACAACACTATTTGTAGGTTGTTCTATTCCTTCTTCTTCTCTTGATAATTCTTCCCTCCGTAAGAAGGGTGGTTTGGGAACTCTAGAAGTTGATGACTCATTATTTTCTGAATGGTTAGAAGTCATATCCCTCCCATTGGGAGAGTTGTTCTTGAGGTTGTTTATCGAATTCCCCATACTTTGCAGGGCTTGGAGGAGTGCTTGGTTGGACTTTTCTAATCTTTCATTTTGAGTCATGAGTGTCTGATTTGTTTGTTCCATAAAGGTTCTCAACTCAATGGCCATTTCATTCATGGTGGTCTTTTTCGCTCTTCTCTGATAAGTTTGCATCAACTACTTTTCATAGGATGGCAGGATTATGCTCTGATACCAGTGTAATGTCCCTTGTCCGTTTTTTCTAAGATTTGGAACTTAATTCTTATTTTTCAATTGCAAGAGACTTATTTCTATTGAACATTTACTCAAAATGAATTGGGAGAGTGGCAAATGCAACGTCAATTCTCTTGATAATTAGATTGTATAACAATACTTGTATGAAAAGGGTGATTTCTATGGTCAACCAATGTGACTTTGATATTTGTTAACTGATCACAATATTGGATCTGATATATATAGTGGAATGTAATTGTAACATAATATATATATATATATATATATCAAAGAGTTATCCAAATACACTGATATATATCGAATTCTAAAAGGTAGATAAGGATAATATCACTTGTCCTTAATTTGCAAGATCAATTATATCGATACTAATATATGTCTGTAAGTTTCTGTCTCTGATATCTCAGAAATATATGCAAATGATCTGCTGATCTGCTTAATTGCTTATCAGATTTTGTCTTGAGAAGTGGCAGCCTTAATGATTGCTATGTCTGATATTACTTTAGAACTCTGATCGCTTGTCTGATATAGATATCTGATGTAGCGATTCCCTAGGTGCTGTTTCTTATCTTTAACACTAATTATATGCGTCTTAACCTTGTATAGCTACTGATCAAACTCGGGCGATCCAAACTTGGATAAGAAGTAAAGTAAGAAAATGTTCGATGGTTTCAGTCAATTACTTGATAGTATGGACGAATCTAATCCAATGTATATCTTCTCCTCTTAGTAGCTTCTGTTTTGATGATGGTTGGTTATTCGATGTTTTTGGTCTGAGTATTCACGTGCTTCCCTCCCTTCAAATCAACAGTCGCTGTTTCATATATACACGTGTAGGGTAAAGCGACTTCAAATCTATGGGATGTCACTGGTCTTGCGTCGCTTTCCCTTAATTTGTAATTGTTTATAATTAGTCTTCAATAGGAATTCATGTATACGTATAGAACTATACACTTTGGATTTCTTATTTTATAATATATATAATTATAGTTATATTTTAATAAATATATTAATATAATATGTGATGAATATATGACTTCTACGTTATCATGTGTTAAATGTATTATTATAATATATTATTTTATATTATTATATTATATTTAATAATGGATTATTATTATAATATCAATTATTAATATTAATAGTTGATTATATTATTCATTCATTACAATATTTATTTATTAATATATAATACTGATTAATAATATAGTTAAGTTACTAATTATATTATAATTTATTATTTTAATTATTATTTATTTATATTATGATTATTATTACTTATCATATTATCATATTATTATTTATTTATTATTACGATATTATTTATTATATTTAATCTCAGGAAAAATAGGGATATCACACCGCCATAAACCTTTAGTTATCGCACCCATTATTGAAATGAAATTCAAATGGAAATGAAAGAGGAGGAAATTTACGTGCATTTTGAAGGTATTTCATATAAGCATCGACTTAGAAAGAATGGGAGATAGATACGCACAGCATGGGAAGAGTAGCAGCACTATAAAAAAAAAGAATAGCTCAGCAATTGGAAGGGAGGCGATTCTGTAGAAAAACGTTACATAATCTGAACAAAAGACGAGACGAATAAGATAGAGGGAGTTTGAAGACTCTGGATTGAGGCTTATAAATTGCAGAAAGAAATACTTAGACGTCTAAAGTTGTAAGGCATACAAAGTAAAGGAGACAGGAGTTAGCTGGAAGCTACCGTTAAGTAGAGAACTGCCAGGCATGTGTAGTTTTTCATTACAGAAGAATTCCTTTGCATGCAAATTCAAATTACAATATTCTTAATTCTAGAAGTATGCAAAGTATGGTGGTGCTGAAAAAGAAAAATACTTTCTTTATTGCTATGCATGCATGAACCGTAAACTTAGAGACCTTGTATGCAAGCAAATTAGTCTAGCTGCTATGAACAAGCTAGTTTAAGAAAATCCAAGCTTATAGATAGGAAACATCACAGAGATAACAGCTGAAAGGTGTTGAATCCTTCTGAGATTGATAGGTTGCCTGATTTGAAAGAAATAAAAAGCCTCTTTTTAACATGCAGTAGCATAAGCATGTACTAGGAAATTTATATTAAGTGCTAACGAGTAGATAAGCAAGAAATTACTGTTACTGTAGAATTGTTAAGAGAGCAGCAATATCAATCATTCTTAAATGACTCTTGAGTTTTAACAGCAGTTGAGTAGGAAAATGTAAGAAAATCATATCAAATTCTTAAATTCTCCTCGGTTAATCTCAACCTGGTAGAGGTTGAATACCAAGAATGGATCTTACCTTATGAAATATTTAGCCCATTCTCTGGAAAGAAGTCAGTCCAATGTTTGGCTGAGTTTTTATTATCAGACAGTTAAAACATTAAGACCAACCATGTAACTATTTTTTTTCTAGAGCCGCTCCAAGTATGAAGTTTATAAAAGAGAATTTATAATTAAATGCTGGTTAAACACTATCATGTATTCATTAGGTTGTGTGAGACCAAGTTGTGGCTGGTCTCTTGCAAACACCATGCTCATCTTTGAATTTACCAGGGTTACCCGGGGACGCGTCCCCGGCCTAAATCCCCAAGTTCCCGGAACGGGGACGTCCCCGGGACTTGGGGACGGCTTGGGGACGTCCCCACGCCGTCCCCAAATTTTGAGATTTTGG